>MNPL01027588.1:0-17327 GCA_002081605.1 Tropilaelaps mercedesae
TATATATATATATATATATATATTTGTATGTATATAGTGATGTATAGTAATATATATACTGATATATAGTGCCTTCATTGATATTTATTCATTATAAATTTCTGTCTAGCCGTACATGCGAATTGTCTTTGTAATGTATCGCCAGGTTACATGTATTGCTATTATTACAATGTACCACCATACGTGCCGCCCATGGATTACTTGATGGACAACCGAAGCAGAGATTTTTATCCGTCTCGATGTGCAAACAAACTCAATGCATAGCGGCTATCAAATGGAATCAGAAAATATAAGTTGCCTAATTACAGCGATTTAAAACAGGCCCACACAGCAAAACGATGCAGACCCGCCCTGGAAATATGTTTATTTAAGCCGCAGATCTTGCAGAGTTCACATCGTCAAACTGTGTGGAGTATAACGTATCAATCCATTTTTCTCACAGTAGTGCCGGCGGTAATAAACACATCAATTATTCTGGACGGCTTTCTCACTCAGTATCGAAGTCGAACTTGCTAAGGTACGCATCGCTACCCGTCCAAGTATGCGCTAGATCTTTACGACTTCGTTCGATGGGAAGCACATAGTTGTTTCGAACGTCATCTACAACACAGTTCGACAACGACACCACGACGAAAAGTGTTATTCGAAAAGTTATTTGAAACGAATACTTAATTCTATGCTAAGCCTCTTCGAGGTAGCTTGAGAGGTTGAGTGAAATAACTATTCGCGACTGACTGCGTCGCCAACTACTTTATCTGAGATAAATTCACCTGAGAGATTTTGCCGTAATGAGGTGTTATTAATAGCGTACAATTTTCCACTCACGTTGTGACATTAGCATTGTAACGCATTAGCGATAGTCACGTCCGCTAGAACACCGCTGACAGACGTGTTCGGATTTCCATGTAGCGGTTTGTTCTTAACGAGCCTGCTCCGTACAGAGAAACCATCTTTGGGAATTACACTTTTCAAAGAAAGCATGGGAAAAATCTCATCCGTCATGCCACCATCGATTAATTGAAATCATTTTATGATCTAGGAAATCGGCTCCACAGTACCTTGGCGACCACCCTCGGCTATCCCACTCGGAACGGGTAATCTTGACGCTATGTGACAAAATACATGTGAAGGCGTGTGCAGTCCGAAATTCCCCACAGTTTTGCTGTAGGGTGGATTATTCTCGTGCTAATAGTCATCCTTTGACGAAACCAAGTAACCAATCTGAAGTGGGAGGCACTGACGCACTCGAGTACCTTGAATTCATCAAGGCGAAAATTGCCCCAGTTAATTTCTCATAAATAGAGCGTCACTGCACATGACAATACGTTTATTCTTTTTTCATGTTCGTCCACGTATCGGTTGAACATGTCGTTCTAAACAAGTCACCCGTGAGGCCATGTTTCAAGCATGGTATCGGAATTGGATTCCTCTTGATTGCTCCTCACAGTTACAATATTTTTCTCTCTAGGTAATAGTAATAGTCTCTCTAGGTTTTCTCTCTCTCTTTAATTTGACCATGTAATCTCAGATAAATCTTCGCGGGTTTTGCATCTTGGTCGCATGAGTTTGTTCCATCTAACCTTGGCTGTCACAAACTCTCTGCCATTCGTTAGAAACTTCATACCTTTAGTGATAGTAGTCGCTTTTTAGTCACCATTTCTCGTTTCCAATCTATACTCGTTATGTCGTCAGAGGAAGTTATTTCGTCGAAATCGCATATTGCTGCGCAAAAACAGGTATCTTTAGCTATAACGGATGAAGCAAAGATTGCCAGAAATGACCTCGTATACTCATATAGGTTTGTCGTTTATAGATGTGCGTTGTAAGCCCAAACATTCACCCACATACAGGCGCGCACACACTTATAGCGATCCAGTATCATGTACCATTTCAGCCGTATTTTCGGCAGCCAATGCTAGCGGGAGCACAGCTTGAAAAAGCTCTACAAAGATTTGTACGTACTAGTTTTGTACTAAATAGGCTCCACCATAAATTAAAACTAGACGACCAATCCACATACTTCTGTATACAGCTAGTTCTCCCATTGACAGCACGCAGACAAGTATGCAATATCACCATACCATTGGATCTGCATTTGTCTTTGCCAGTTTCACCTTTGATGTAATTACACTCCAAGATATTCTCGCGGGCCTTTAACGTCATGCCATTAGCTTCCATGGCGTTTTCTTGCCTGGAGGCAATATTGACAATGCTCCATTAGAAGGCTATCGTCATCATTATAAAACAAAGGTATAGCATGTCCCTACACACACATATATATATATATATATATACATATATAGATATATATATATCGTAAATATTTCGTAAGTGAATGTACTACCTTCGATGTTAGCCTTTACTACCCATGAAATGAAGCCACGAAAGGTCGATTGAGATACGAGCTCGTAATCCCCCGAACCTGCCCATGTATCAGCATCACTATCCTTATACTGTATCGGTGGATGGCTACATCTTAGCGATGGTATCACGGGTGCATCCGGTTGTCTCATTTGCCAAGTCGTTTGCAAAATATGTATTTAACTGTTGGCGTCAGCAATTGGCGAAAGTATTCAATAAGTCAAAATAGCAGCATTTTGACTAACATTGGAGGACGGAATGCATTTTTTAGCGAAAAATGATGACATCAGAACTACCAAAAGCAGGCAAATATTGTATATCTTAGAGATACCCGTTTTTCCATCGTGACATAAACCGTGTTTTTCCAATTTTTTCTAACACATTTATGTAAATATTTGTGTCATATTAAATTAGAGTGTGTGTCGTTAAATATGAGTTGTATAATAACTCTAGATTTAAACACACGCAGTGTAATGTTAAAAATACATAGAAAATAATGCTAGGAATTGTAAGGGACAAAGTCACTTTTTCAACAACAACAATTTGTGGACGGAAAAGACACAACCAAAGATAAACATTCGTCATAAATATATGACCAAGTGTACGTGAAGTGATAGCTATCAGACAGAGATAGCCATCAGCTATCATGGGGCTGTGTCCCCACAACGAGGCCAGACCTCGTAGCAGGCACGTAGAACACGCCCAAGGCATCACTCGGAATATGAAATTTTATGCGAAGGATCCAGCGAACAATTTCTGAGGATTCATCCGACGAACGGCGATGGCATCTGTTGTGTTATAGAACCGGTGCATTAGCACCATTACGAGAAGATCGATAGCGCAGTATTGTTTGACGGCTTTTTGTTCATTTCTTAGGCACTGAACAAAATAACTATTAAACAAACCTCGGGTGAATAATGCAGGTAAATATTACCTCACAAATTTGAGACGCTAAACCCTTCCCCCCATAATAAACGTAAATTTAACAGTAGCAACAGGTTTAACTGGGCTACCTCACACTCCTGTAAGAAATGTGTTTCAAGTGTCAGGAAATCTGTGCAAAATTTTTTGCTACCTAGAAATTGAACGCGACGGTAAAAATCAATGTTAGCGATTTTCGTCGGCACGACAACAGACAAGAATGTCGAACTCCAAAAGTATATTCGTAGTATCAAGCCCCAGGCATGAACATTATGGCTAGCATAACTTTACTTAGTAATTAATTTAGTCATGAACACTGCAAATAAAATTAATTTCGGACCTGTAACAAACATATTATTAGTCTTGTTCATTTGAAGACACAGGTGCTTAAGATGATTGATATCATTAAATAAGACCTAACTTGGATGACATGTAACAGTACACTTGACATTTAGCTGAGTTTTGAGCACCTTATGATCACCTCAGATGGCTCATAGCTTCGACATCCAAACGGCTAAGGCTCCTATCAAAGGTCACAGCTACAGTGGTTCAGAAGGGCGTGCAAAATTCCACATGAGCGACTGATATAGCTTATTATCAATGCTCATCCTCATAGAGTGAGGCCATAAGCACGACGAACCACTGACTGGAAAAACTTGTGACCACACTAGCACAGATACGCTTGCACACATCTTAAATAATTATCGTCAGCAACTGGTGGTTCGAAGGTTTGGTAGACGCTTATTAATAGGCTACATCCGAGGCTTGAATAAGAAAGATGAGTTTCGAATATGGATACACGAGCCGAAACGTCGCTCATCCAGAAAGACAAAACGCCATTGATTAACATTAGTCTCCATTGCTCTACATCCTCTTCTTGTAGTTGCCGTTCTATTTTTGTTTGCATAAAACACGAACAAAGTTCTAATTTCGAAATTTAAAAGATTTATTTTGCTACGCGTCCTATTTGATCAGGCCGCAAGCATTTGGTCGCTTGAATTTAAAAAAACCTGGCTGCAGTCATCAATTTGCACTAACGGCAGGAAACAAAGTTGAGCAATTTCTACCACGTGACTTACTACCTATGCCATGAAGCTATGATTATACTCATTTGTATTGATAGAATTTTCTACTGGTATTATAAAGTATTTCGAAATGTAGTACCGTGGAGACAGACGCTTTAAAAGCGTTTAAAGCACTAAATTTAAGTGCATGTCTTCTTTTCAGTAACTTCTCCATGGAAAACCTCCCTCAAGGAAATTTTTAAAGACATTTCAGGAGATGTTCGCGTACTCTCAATTGGCTCGGCTATTAACGCATACATTGGATATTTGTGCTACAGGCCATATGTCGGATCCTAGCTACTCCTAGCATGCGATTAGTATAAAGCATCATCATTATAGCCAACTGTTGCAATAGACAGCTGAATTACTTGCGATCGATTAGATTAATGCGTGTTCACCAATATAGATCTTAATAGCAAGTGAGTAAACATCGCGGAAGATTATCCTCGTCAAGCTCCATCAGGCGAGCATAATTAATCTATGCTCTGACACATGTCTGTTGAGCCATGTGACGACAAAAATAATACGTGTGACCGCTCTACAATGCTTATTCCGAATAGCATTAAAACGCGTCGTTCCAGTTCCCATAGCAATTCGACTGAACGGTGTAGAATGATCAATGCAATTGTACACGACAAAAAAATCTAGTAAACCAGCACAGTTGCGTAACGAACACGGCGGAAACTGTTAAATGTAAGCCCCCAGATGGTGTCCCAGCCGCTTTGTATCACTACGATATGGAAACAATCATACAGCGAGAACAACGACGTAAGCACGTCTCGAGAAGGCGGGGTGGAAATAGATGAGGACATCAATCCTGATTCTGAAACCAAGAATAGAGTTCCCCTCTAGCGATGTCAGGATACCCGAGCAATGTGAATCCAGTGCTTGGTCCCCCTCTGCGGTCACGTCGACATAAAATACACCAATCGCAAACAACTCTTGAGCAACAACAACTATCTTCATCAGCACATTCGCCAGCTTTCGGCGTGTCGACTCCTAATCTTGCATCCTTTCGGGAAGGCATCAGCCTCCCCGAAAGGATGCAGCATCAACTAAACCAGTGCAACACGTGTCTCTCTGCGAAGTGAAAACGGCAGCAGCGACCACAAAATAGACAAACCACAGAAAAGCCGAGGAACAACAATGCAGGAACAATGGTTATAACAGTCGGCTCGTAACATTCGGTGCTTCTGCTGTAGTTGCCGGATACGCTATTCATATGTCACTTCTCGTTATGCTATGTCGGATTGTGTTGCAACGCAATACGGCATGGTCACGTGAGCGAGTTGGATCGGCAAAACGTGGAAACGCCCGCGGAGCCAGAAGGCAGAGTGGGCCGCAAAAAAGACGCTAGCTTCGAGGAACTACAGTGGGACAGTGCTTATCGGGATGCAGCATCATTTAAACGCTCGATTCGCAGTCGATAGCCTTTTTCGTCATATCTGGCTCTCGAGAGTACAGAACTTCCGACGCTCTATTCTGTGCCGATACGAGAAGTGTCAATTGTAGGGAAATCAAAATAATGTCGCTAATTAGCGAATGCAATATATAGATCGCTTCGTTGTATCCTGTAAGATCCGCATTGCGACAGGTTCGGTTGTGAGCTCTTCGATGGTCAAAAAGCGCATACTTGTTTGCATGGCCTATTATTGACCTTTACAGTAAGTAAAGCGCTGGTATGCCAAGGTTTCCAACTCAAACAACAGCGAAGGCACAATAATTTTTGGGCTTTATTAAACCACGGATATCGTCACATTGCGAAATTTCCTTTGACTAGTGTTAGTAGCAGTTTCACTCCTTACCAATAATATAAAAAAAAAGTTTGTTCAAAAAAGCCATCACACCATAATGCATGACCCTATTACGACGATGGTGCTGATCAATTTCAGTCCTAAGGAATACTGATTCCATGCGCTTAATCAAACAATACAAATTATTATTCTTTGCGGTAACGGGGAACCATTTACAAACAAGTCTTCGGATAATGAATAAAAATAAGTATAACTGGTAGCTATGTATAAAACAGTTTTGTCGCTGAAACAAAATTGCTAAAGCTCCACACGATCCTACCAAAATTACTAAAAGCAGCTTATATTTGACTTGGGCTTTAAAACAACAGCAACAACAGATGTAACTATACGTATATATAATCTATATCGTTAGTACAATCTACAGTTTTTTTAGTATGTGCTTTTCGTTAGCATGTACAAATTGAAACAATTCAGAAGCTATAAAATTACGTACGCCACCTACTTCGAAAAAAGTACCTATGGGAACCTTAGCAACATGCGGTCGCACATTTGTGTGTAGCTTGAGTTTCTGTTCTGCGAGCATATAAAATCCAATTGGCGAAATAAGCGACCTTGGTCAGATGATAAATTTGACCGACCATATGGCCAATAACTATAACTCCTGCCCTAGGAAGTAACCTGAATACGAAATCGTGTTTATGAATTTGTGATATATGGGCCGTAGCAGGCTACCCAATGGCTGTCGCCAATCCCTTAGCTTCTACTTTTGTCCTTAGCATCTGCCGACGATGTTCAACAAAAGGCAGACATGGGCAACAGGCAGACATAAGCCAGAAACCGGCCGTGTAGACCAGAGGGGTTCTTTCCTAAAGACAGTCCCATCGACATTGATAATTGTTGCCCATCAATTTATTTCGGTCAAAAGATTAGAAAACATGCATTCAACACCTTAATCTCTGAGCGCATAGGCGTGCGCCGAAGGTTGCCCGATACGCGACACACTCTATGCAAATTGGAAAGGTACGGAAACTAAGGCTTGTGGGCCTCATATTTATTCTATGTGCTTTTCTGAAAATTGTTACAATGTGCCCATGCTATTTAAGTTATGCGCTTGACTGGCTTCGAACGCATAAGAACTAAAATGTGCGCAGGCACTTTCTGCCGCAATGCAACCTTCAATGTTTTTTTATACAACGGAAGAGCGTGGAGGTAGTAGATAAAAACAGAGTTGGCAGCCTTTGAGCGAAAAGCAATCTTTAACATGTCTATATAATACGGTGGGTGACGACAACGTCAAAGTGATATTTGATTAGGATGGTAGACGTAAAGAAAATCAATGTTAGAACCAGATTTTGATTGATTTCGTTAACATGAAAATATCTAGAAAGGTGGCTTTTTAGGGAAAAAGCTAACATTTTGCCTAATTGTTCACAAAATAGCCTTAATTTATTTAAAACATGTGTGCCGCTGATAGGCCATTATGAGTCTACTGTACCTGTTAATAATAACTCTGTACAATGCAATTATTAATGGCTTATAGCAAAACATTATTCTTGACGGAGTTGACTAGTTCTCTTGTTATCTTTTCATTAAGCTATTTAACAACCAAATATAATAACCGTATTTTTAGAACACACACAAGAATCTTCACAAGGCACCTTAGTCGATCAGTACATTTGGTTCACATAGCTTAAAATTGAAATATTCTAAAAGCCGTTCTAAATTATTGCTTGGCATTTTGTATGTGTGTGCATATATAAAGAATTTCACTGGGATTACCTATCGCAACAGTTATAAAATGGCACTTGTAAAAGCTGGTGGACGTGACAAATGTAGATTGGCTTGTTACGAGTGTTATACGAAGCCAAGTCGCCGTTCATAGCTTCTAGCGCCATATTTCCCTCTCCGAGCCGTCTGGCTAGATTAGTCGGCTGATGTTAGCCTCCGGGGGCCGACCAATTACCCAATTGCATCTTCCCATTACCCAAAAGCATATAAGTCACCGACATCTGCAGAGTCGTTCACCCGCAGAGTAATCTGACCACTCCATTTCCTAAAAATGCCGTTCAGGTTTTACATGATACACTAGTTCCTGGACGGGTCATTGTAGGCACTATTGCCGAAATTTTGTCGTGCAGCTACACACTCTAGATGGCTGTAGGCCGCCACGCCAAAAGGACCACAGTCAAAAGTAGGTAGTTCCAGAAATTCGTCTTTTTGCCTTCGACGAAATCGAAAGCGTTATGCCAGACTGGGGTAAACATATTCGGTAGGTAACTTCCAATTACAACAGTCGGTAATAAGCGGCGGAATCAGTAAGAATAACTATAGGACAAGAACAGCAATAGCCGGTTATCGGGGAGTATGAAACGTGTGTGTCCTTCCATCTAGTTGAAACATCCATTACCGAACTATCCCCGTTCTCATAGACGAAGAAATGCACTAAAAATTAATCGATATACAGCTCTAGTAAAATAATTAACAGCTTTATAACTGCGAGACATTGGACGAAATAATTTCAAATATTACAACATGACAGCGATGTAGTGTTAGCTGGATTGTATGAGCGTGGTTCACTCGAGATGCGAGAACGAAACTTTTTTGCACGGTAGCTGAGGAGTGCTTACAGAGCGAAAACTAACTGTTCTCTGAGGGAACCGGCTACTGATGTACAAAAGGCGGTTTTTGAGTGCTTAACGCACCAGTTTTTTAACAGAATTTTAGAGTGGCTAAATGCGACGCACTTCGCTTAATGCGATAGACGCTACAGCACCATACGACTGAAAACATGCATACGAAATAAACTACACCAATTGGTTAAAGACAAATATACTTGAGACCATCATAAGAAAATGTCTAAACACGATCCGCAGGAATCGCTCGTAAGAGTATCTGGTTTTCTTTTACGTGGTTATGAACGCAATTGCAGGAATCTTGAAGATAGTAATCGAGGATAATATCATGTAGTAGTCATTCATTCGACTTCGACTACACGCCATTACTTGATAAAGTTGTTCTACGATCACTCACCAAACATTGCCAATGAAAGAGTACCCTCTTCCATTACATATACATACCCCAGTTACATACAATACATCTCTAAAACATCATACAGCTGCAGTCTAGCATTTAGGTGGATTGGTCTAATGTTCAACGTTCTCTTCGCAAATTACGCTTTGTTCGACTTTGAGCGCTCACGCCCAGACACCCGCATTGCGTCGCGTTTGCAGTAGCAAACATAGCGAATTCCTTTGCAATAAGAAGAAAGTCGACACATGGACGTTCTCTGAACTTTCCCAGCCTTCACAACCTGTTTAAAATTGCGTTGGCGGATCAGCAGCATCTACTTGAACATTATGTCATTGGCAAACATCGATGGCAGATCGTCCGAACAATTCAACAAGACAATCACATAACTAACCCTAATCAACATCTTCGTTTTGTAACGTTTCATACCAAACCAAAAAGACGTCACCTTTGACTAACGGAAACCCTTGACTGTATCGAAAACCGTATTTTCGTACGTGGAAAACCCGTCCGGTACAAGTAGCGTAGACGTATACGATTGATATTAGTGCATTTCACCGGTCAAGAATGGCCGCCACTTTCGCTACCAAAAACAGATGCCCGAAACTTTATTAACGTCACGTCGGGCGCTGGAGTTTCATTTCAAGCTCTTACACATAATTTCGTCGAGCAGGTTGCGACACCAGTGAATGGCTCCCTTCTTTCAGCTTCAACTCATTCGCTCATCCAAAGCTATTAACAAGCAGAAAAGCAAGCAGACCTTCTTTCGATACTTTTCCTTTATAAAAACTCGGCCAGAGGGTATTCACTACGCGTTAAGGGTTCTCTGCTCTACTGTATGTAGCGACTAGATCAAAGTTACGTCAATACATACACTTTTTTGTTGCGTACATTGACTAGGCTAGACAATAACGGAAGCACTGAACCGGGCAACATCGTATACAGTAATACAGCTAACGTTGGAAACCCAAAGATTGACCTGTGACTACATAGAGCTTCATTGTCTACCTGCTGTTAACCAATGCAGGTGTGCTGTTCGCTAGAACGATGTGTCTCTGTGTCGCCGAATATTTTTCGAATGTGTAACCCTCACTCTCACATGCAGTCGTGATCTGGCAGTTTCTACCTCGTCTTGTACGTACCGAAAATGACTGCAAGTCCAGTCTCATGCAGAAACCGCGCTCTGCGCCGCTTGAACGCCCAGATCAGGCATACGGTCAAAATGAGCAGCACCGTATAAACGAGTATGTTGATTGAGTCAATCCGATGGATATTTCGAGCTTTTTCGTCCATGCGAATATCGGTCGGCGCGTTGGCGGCGCCTGGACTGGCTAGGAGGGATATCGCTCCCGCAGCCCCGGCCACCAGCGCGTGCATCCCGTCTGACGGCGTTCAGCGTGCTTCGTATGCTAACAGTAACTTTTCCAACACAACCACGACAGTGAACTATTGGAATACAATAGTGCACGCCTCGAGCTCCTCTAGGGCGGATTGCCAGTCCGCACAACAAACAGTAAGACGGAAACGATAGAGGAGAGAGAGCGAGAAAAGGTAAAGGTGGAGCACGCACGCGAAAGATCACTACGCGGCACTCGCGAAAGTTCGATCGCGCAAGTAAGCGTACTATGAAGAGCTCAAGCCCGTGTACACCCACTGCACGAACCCGAAGAGCGAACCCGAGAGGGTCTTTCTCTAGAAGGCTTGCGCTGCCCAATGCAACTCTATGGGCTTCACGTTGTGAGGCAATTTTATGGGTGATTTCTGCAGTCTCCGTACAGACGACCGCCGTTCCATCATGGCTAACGTTAACGTCACTGCCTTTTGCTGCCTGAGCGCCTGGTTTCCTACTGGGGCTGGCTACTATTTACACTACTGTCGCTCGCGCCGCAGTCAATCGCAAGAACACAGGTACGGCGGCCACTAACCGGACATTATGCGGAGCGATGAGCATAGACAGACGGGAAAACACAGGAGAGGATAGAGCAGCGCCGAGCAGCTGACAGTTCCATACGGACCCTTCTCGGTTTGTTGTTGTCGGCAGTCCGAGCGAAAGCGCCGAAGAGAAGGTTCATTGAGAGTCAACTGCTCTACATTACGCTCTACGCCATTACTGGCGAAGTGAGTGTGACTAAGTACGACTGAGAAAATTCAATGGTATTGATGGACTCTCATGCCAGCTTTAGGCTACTGAATCCTGGTTATCTTTACATTCCCCTGATTGTGTTTGCTGTAGGATAGAGCTTTTTTGAATCTTGAAATAATTTATGTACATAGAAAAAATTTTTAAGTATACAGCATCGAATTTCGATTTCAGCTAATGCAATTATTTTACATGTTTTATTAGAATATATATGCATTCTTTATCTAATTGCATGTATGTTGCTATATGTTTGCTTCGCTATCGAAGGACCATAACGTCTTCGACCAGAAAATGTAAAACTCGCCTACAGAAAACTTCCCTAGTTTGCACAGCGACTTTCAATTCATCCCACCGTCGTTAACTTCACAGCCTTTTCTTTTAATATATCATTTTAGTCAGCGAAACCGAGATTTTGAGATATAGTCGTACGTTACAAACGGTCTTCATCAGCCAATAGGAGATTTAGCAAATGTTCATCTTTTTCGACTCAGCTTTATAGCAGAGCCTCTTTCACTGTTCGACTTAACAGCGAGCCTTCTGTGTCCACAACTAAGTTCGGAGAGGAGGTTCCAATATTTGAGGGTAACTCGCCATTAACTTACCTGAATCACTAAAGTTTTTCCCGCCAAATTCCATCCTTTTGTGTAGCCAAACGATATTCGACGAAATGACTCAGAAAAAGTCAGCTTTTACTAATGGCAATCCATGGTGGGTGATTTGCAAAAGTCAGTACGTTTACACATTGGCGGCACTGGTGGTGTCTGACATCATTGTCTGCGTGTGCTGGTTGGTAAGAAGAACATGGAGAGAGATGACCAAATGTGTCGGAGGCAGATATTGTCGACGCGCCCCAGACAACGACATATTGTGTTTTGCTACCGCGCTAGCACTGCGCTAAGAGTGACTCGGGTGTTTCATTCACACATCGTCGAATCCTGTTAAGTGTATTGCTCGTACTGGACACTGCTTAGAATACCATACACTCAAGTACAGGGTGTGCTTTTGATGTCGGGTGGGTGCGATTAAGGATTTGGTTGGCTTCAGTCAACTAACTAGTGGTCATAGGAAGTAGATAGTGGTGCACGAAGGATATAAGGGCGCGAACTAAGCGCCTTTTGTGTATAGACGGTGTGGAATAGTTTCCCGCTTTTTTACGGACTGCTAAATGTAAGTTTCACTGTTGATATTTGTACAGGCCTATGTTGTTATGACCTCCGTAAATAAGCGTCGTTCTCTTGAAAGAAATCTGCGCGTTTCTTTGACCTATATTCGTGTGGGTTGTCCAGGTATAATAACTAGCGTAGATTTTATGCGGTTGATATAATAGTTTACTAAATTTTATTAAATCATGTTATGTCATTTCTATCATTGGTTCGAACATGATCTAATAATTTCAATACTCTAAAAACGCTCGTATAACACATTGACTGCACATCGGAGTAACCTGAAAACTTTCTAGAACTTTTTAAGCGTGTGCAATTAAGCCCATCATTTCGAAAAATATTCATAAAAATGTCACAAAATATTGCGCTGTTTCATTCTTTTATTATTGCCATCGGTTCTATCTTCGTTTCATCCGCGGAGCACAGCTGTCGTTTATCTGATTATATGTGTGTATAAATGGGAATATTTACATGTGGCCATGTGAATGCCTATAGTTTGCACTGAGCCGTGGGCCGTAAGCTGGTCGTCTGAGCGCCGCGGTTAGCGGGCCCTCACCGACGGACTCGTTCGGGTTCTTCCTTGTGCAGTGAGAACGCTAGGGGCCTGCGGTAATAGGCTCAGGCCGCGCCAGGCCACAACTGCTCAGAGCAGTCCGCCGAGCCGTGGGGCCTTTTAGGCGTGGCGATGACCGAGCCGCGGCCGTGGCAGCTGTGGCTGGTTCTGATTCTACTGCTAGCGCATTGTGGGCTGTTCGACGTTGCGTGTTCGTGCGTCCGCTGAGCTCGTTGCCGATATTCGTTCGCCGGCATGGTGCAGATACAGCACACCGTCAAAGGCAGCGAAGCGCGCGCAGCAGCTTTGTGTGGGCGCACGGGCTGACCAAAGCTGGCAGCTGCGCGGGTCGACACTGACAAACCGGCTAGCGCCAGGAGGCAGGCTTTGGTCTACGCTGGTACCGCCAAGAAATTAGTCGGACCGCCCGTGCCCGGCCACCGGTGTGCCGGCGGACTGAACCAGTGATAACAGCGTTGAATTTCGGCCGATGCTACCGCAACAGGAGGCAGCGTGTTCGAGCCCCGGCGCCCTGTGGCGCCGTGAGAACCGCCGACAAACAGGGAAATTAGCCGCAGACTGGGAAGCTTCTCTCAGAGAAGTGGTCGACAGGGTGAACAACTGACTGAATGACCCGTACATGTGTATCTGTGTGCCTATGCGTACATGTATGTGCCGGGGGGAGCCAAACGGCTTAACAATGTCTAGCAATGGCAATACTTGGTCAGAAGGAGGCAAGTTGTCCATTCGGTTCTTTCATTCGATATATTGAACCAACTTCAGAGCGCATATCCCTTCAAGGAGAAGAGCGCGGAGAAGAATAATCGAAAGCAACCCTGCGGCAGAAAGGCGGACGCGGTCGCGGCAGGGCGAGGACGAACGGTACTTAGCCATTGACGAGGCGTTAGCGCTAAGAAGAGGAAGACTAAACAAAGATAGAACCCTAAACGCATTGACGCAGCTGATGTAGAAAGTGAAGGAGGAAATCGCGGTTAAAAAGTGGGTGCCAGAGTAGGCAAAAAAGGCGGATAATTTCGAGCCTCGGATTGAAAGCTGCGAGCGAGGTTGAGTGGACCAATCGATTTTTTGCTATTGATTCGTTCTTAGAGGAGACTTGGAATACTTGAACCATAACGATCTGAGATGCGAAGTTCGCGAATCAATAAATGTAATCGGAATTAGACAATTGCTCCATTTTATATTAGGCGGCTTCTACCATTCGTCATACGAAAAACGCGTCTGTTTACTGGCCAACTGGACTTGAGTAGAAATTAGATAGCGCTTAACGATGCTTTTCAACGATGACAAACAATTTTGAAAAATCGCATTTCAATGAGACGTTGACTACTACTGATGGTGGCAAATGTAATTTGTTATACATAAAACAAATACAAAACGTAAACAATAAAAAATACAGACATAACACATACGCGTCTCTGTCTATTGGGCACTTCGATTCAACACGTTTTCTTTACGCTCTATATCATTGCGTAATCTCTAACGTTCAAAGGGGGCTGGTGAAATTGCTTCAGCCAATTAATACTCAATTCACCACGTTCTCCATAGCCATAATATGGCTGTGGTCTCGTCCCTCCTTTATACGCCATACGCGGAAAAGCGAAAAACATAATATAAATTCTACGTGGCATAGGTACTCGCGAAATTTCCGAATAGTTGATTGCTCATCGCGTGGGATCGTCCGCCAGTGCTTCTATTGCCAGTCATAACATCGGCAGACCGCCACGACAGCCACAAACGCTCCGAGCGGTTTCCGCGTTACTCACCGAGCACCGCGCAAGCCGTTGTGGTCGAAGTGCCAAAAAGTACCCGAAAAAACAGTATCCAAAATGTTCTTAAGTCAGCATCCGTCTATCGTTGCTAACCCTCTCTTACTGTCAGGGTAGGCAATGTAACTGAATCCAGTTATGGCTGGCTATGACGGCTACATACAGCAACTTACTAGTCCTTATAATGGTGCCGTACGGTTGTTTATATGTTCGTAATAGATGAGTAACGCGCGTAGCGCAAATAGAGTAATAAATGCGCACAAAAGCCATGTGCAAACGCGCGGTGATCGGTGGATCAAAGGCTGCAGTGGGACTGACTAGAATACATCAGATTAAACCACATTTGTGTGATAATTTACGTGTGTATAAAACACGTAAAGCTGTTTGCCTTCGGTTGCAGTAAGGATTCTGCAAAACTTATCTTGCAAATTACCGCGGTTACCGCGGTTAATGTTTGGTTAAGTTTAGCAGACGCCGCTTTTTATTAAATGTTTTGTTTACCACATCAGTTTTAATGTTCATATAATACACGTAAAGCCGTTAGCCTTGGGTCGTGCTAAAGACTCAGCAAGCTTTATTTGCGAAAGGCTGTTGGCATAAAATATGTTTATCACTCTAAATTATTATATTGAGTAAATTTAACAGACGCATTGCTTGCCAAATGTTTTGCTTATTTCGCCAATTAATGAGCTGGGAACCAATGGAAACAGTTGGGATACCAAGAAGGAGCAGACTTGTCCATATTGGTTCTTTCCATCTCTGTAAGTAGAAAGAGTTACACATATTTTATTCGTCGCCACGCCGAAAACTCGCGCCTTTTCTTCGTCTCATAAAGTGCTTATTTAGATGCTAAAAAATTGGGCATTGTACCAAGTAACTAGGTAGAAAAATTGCCATAACGTGAACGGTATCATTGAGAATACGAAGCAAGCCACACGTTCAAAGAGAATTTGAAATGTAACACCTGTATAGGCCGTGCAATATCTTCGCCAAAAACGTCGTCTTGCCTCATTCCATTTGCCCCACATTACAAATCCGATTGACACGCCAACGAACGATATGTGAATGGAGCCGCCGGTTTGTGAGCTTCATGAAGATTATATGTGATTATAGGATAGCCCGGTATAATGTAGGGCATGCATTTGAAATTAGTTATTTCTATGTATTCGTTTGCGGCAATGCTTCGGAGAGCATGATCCATGCTTTGCATTGTTCTGTGATAACGCGGCATGTAACACGATGCTGAGGACGGGTGCCACGCTATCAGAATGACAGCTCTTCGAATAGCATTTTTTAGGGTGTAATATAGCCGTATGGCGCGTAAAGACGCTGAAACAGGATATTACTGCATGATACGAACCTCCAAAGACGCCCTTTGAGAATGGGTGAACTTGCGGCTCGGTTCATTTTTTCGAATTTTACTCAACGGAACATTTTCGAGCACTAAAAAACAGCTTTTGAAATGTATGAATCAAGAAACATAGTACTGTAATATTTACCGCCGTAGGTTATACCGATCGATCTCTAGCTGGTCCGATGGAAATTAACCGGCCTGCAAAATTATGTCAGAAAGCACTAATGTCGACCGCCGTATCGTCAGTAAAACGATATGAAATGTATAATGCGTTTGTTAAGATATGACCTGGAGCAGGCGTATACAATTTGTGCAAGAATCAGAGTCGAGTTTACCAAAAACGTCTTCTGGAACTCGGCAGGAGAGTGGTGATGATTAGATATACGCGCTCATGCAGCTTTCGGACAGCCTTGACTCGGAAAGGCCAATTATGATGCGTATTCAACGATGTGTGATGTCCTGACAACGTGATTAAAAAAAGACGGGGGAAATCACGTATCATATCTCTAGATAGGGATTCCGCAGTAAATCGTTGCTCTGCCCTGAGCGGTGGACACGTTTATGAGGACCTGATTAGCTGGGATCTTTGTGAAAAACCTGTTCAAAAAAATGTTATGGAGATGACCTCGATCTTGTCGATACCATTCGATGTCCTTGAGACGAACTGTGCTTCTGCGGGTTGTGGCGAAATTTCAGGTAATAATATCAACGAGAAGCCGTCTACGTGTCCTACGGAGCAAAATGAGCGGCCTGCTCACCGTAACACGATCTCAAATTTAAAAGTTTTAGGTGGTGGCTCCATGTTTGGAACTCTTCGAAGCATAAAGCATCTAAATTAGTGTATCGATAGGAAGCGGTAGTGCAATAAAGAATGAAGTGGCAAAATTTCGAAAATGATTGCAATTATTATAGTTAGTTAAGATAGTACAGTCGGAAAATGCGATACGCGCAGAGGAATTTAAACGGGTTTATTCCTACTTTCTCTATGTATTTGTATATTCAGCAATACCGTTACTTCGTGGGTTTCTTTGGTGAGAGTTGACTGGCACACCCCTGGACAGGGTTGAGTATGGTAGATTATAAAGCGGATTACCATTAAGACTGTGCCAAAAAGGTTAAAAGCACTGAATCCGCCGAGAAATATGCGGGTATCCTACTCAGTTATATTTTTTTAATTGAATCAACGAAGCGATGGTGTCTCTG
>MNPL01027616.1:9742-21223 GCA_002081605.1 Tropilaelaps mercedesae
TATTAAGTCTTAGTATAAAAAAGATGTATGTACAATTAGAATGTGTGGCTGAAACGGTTAAAAACGAGGGTGATACCCCTGGTTCAGAGCTTTGCTTCGGGGTCACAAAAAAATTGAAATCAAAACGATGGAACAATATATATAGAGAGAAATCTGATAAATTGGCTTACCAGACGATTGTCAAGAAGTAAGAGTCTATACATCGTAGTAATCAAAAATAGTAGTTGAAAAGCTACTTAAGCTGGCAGTAACCGAAGAATTGGCATTGTATTTGCTGGACGACTTGCTCTCGAATTTTGTCTTCCTGAGCATATATCTGAAAGTAAATAATAGACCAATGCAAATATAAAAATGTGCTATATATATTCTTTTTATATATACAAAATGCAAAACTCTGCTTGCATAGAGAAATTATATCTCAGTAGCAAAATAACGTTAATAAGTGAGTATCGAACCGGGTTAGTTGAAAACGTATCGAACTAAGTCTTACAAAATCTGAATAAGTCAAGGCATACCAATAAAATTTTCCCTATCACGCACAATATCCAACAACTAGAAAAGTTATTTAATATATTACAGTAATATCAACGGCGGCATCATCAGCACTCGTCGCTGGCTAGCAAAAATCAAGTCGTCCTCGCCCAATCTATTTCCATTATAACAGGGAAAAAATTAGGTCTATGGTGAATACAAATGATAATTGCGAGATTGAATCTCACGGTACGTAGCTTCGTTCAAGAAGAACTCGACGAGTTCTTTCGAGAGCATTACCCTTCGAGCACCAGGAGCTCTAGGAAAATTTGACTATCACAGTGACCACATCCTCCTACAATCACATCGGTATCCTATCGAAGAATATCTGGATAACGAGCATGACCGAAAGCCAGAAGGGGACACGCCCCGTGCATGAATTTAGCGCCGACGGGGAGCCAACAAAGCGTAGGAGTCAGTGCTGTGCGTATGTATCCCAACAGTTCCACAAATTGCAACGCCTCGTTCTATCTCGTTCGTTACTGCCATTGAAGTTGGTCACCTTTGCATTGCCTGAAACGTTCATTTTTCCTTCTCTGCCTGTGCCAACACGGCATCTACAGATACCTCAACAGTTCCCTCTTGGAACGGCACGTATTGGCATCAACCCCTCTATGCACGCGCAGACAGGCTCCGGAAGTGTCAGTTGCAAAGGTCACCTAAAAGGCCTCAAAATTCAAAAAAACGCAAACGAACCAGCAGCAAAACATCCTACCCAGAGTGCCTCACTTTAACCTGCTTGTTCTTCCAAAAGGTCAAGCAACCCTTACTTCGGTGATTTCAGCGTACGCTTGGCGCGATTCCATTTATGATCTCAGTAAAACAGGCTTGCCCCCTGTGGGACCTAAGCAAAGCTATTTTTTCGTGTGGGCTCCGCCCTGCTCCCATCTCGATCCAAACGCCCCTACATTTTCTGCCAAATGGGCTTTCAGCATAGTACTTTTTTCAGCGCAAGGAAGATGTACTTTGAAGTAGGACACTCGTCAGTAAGGCGAATGGCTATGGCTTCTAGGCGGTCCTAGCGACCTTGGAGCCGGCTTGGGCCCCCTTTATAGCTACCCTGTAAAGCTTATCCCCGAAAGACATCGTTCCCCTTCATATGCCTCTGGCATCACTGTGCCAGCAAAGCAAGACTTCAAATAACGCAAAGAAATAAACGGTTTTAGGCGAAAAAAGTACATCGATGCGAGGAGGAGCGCCAAATCCATTTAAGGTTTTCCTTTGTGTAAACAGGTCTTAACTTTTATCAGATGCATATGTATATAGAAATCCAGGGAAACATGACTGGGGTACTCATTTCTTTTATGTCCATATTTATCCATTCCCTAGTCTCTAATCACATAACTGGTATTTTCAAGTGATAGGCCATAAACTTCTTCCAGGTGCAGCCGCCAGGAAACAATACATTGTTTATATTCTGTGAAACGTCTTAAAAGAAAAGGATAAATGGACTGTACACAATATAAGCACGTATTTTAAGTTGTATATTGAAAATGCTTGGATACGCACATCGATTGTGAAGTTTTGCCGATAGTCTGCCAATCGCTAGACATGTGTGAGAGAAGTCGTGATATGCTGCCACGAGAGCTATGGATATAATTCTTTCGCATTCTAAGTAGTACTCAGAACGAACTTCTAACGGGGCTCAACGTGCAGTTCACCTCGTGCTCACGCCTGCGAGCCGCGGTTTGAACTACACTTGAAGGTTCAACATCCACCATCCAGACGTCTCCCAATGTACTTCACACACGTACCACCATCTTAGCAAAATAGCGTTATCGACTTGGTGCCGATTCAGAGTGAAGATCCTCGAATGCATTTCACGTTCGGAACCGCTCTCGCATAAGTTCGAGCACCTTAAACACATAAAATGTGCGTGTCACCAACGGGATCTGAATCTGGGGGCGCCATCTTTACAGCCAGCTTGATTAGCCGACCAGGCCAAAAGTTCCATCGGCCCGGGCTGCTTTTACAACCACACTGACTCCCATCTGGTTATCCTGTCCTAGCTGCATGCACCCGCCGTATACCTGTCAAGTGTAATTCATCCATGGTTTTTGCTGCCGTCAGACACCGTCCACCTCCAAACGCTGCCAACAAGAAGCCTCCGAAAAAACTCCCAAGGGGCGGGCGTTTGCATCTCATACGCTTCGTTGTGAGAAGACACTAAACATATTCATGAAACCCGTATAAACATACGCATGGTCTGTGTTTGCCCCCCATCTAAAAAAAGAACGCATAAGACATCCATGCCGTTCTAAAACAGTCCATTCGTCCATGCACGTAAACGGACTGCCTGACTCAAGCCCGGCAACACGCCCGAGCATACGACACACGGCTGGATATCACTAACTTGAACGGGCTGACTTAGTTCGTCTCTGAGTACTTTAAACTGCATAAAGCTGCATAACAAGCCGTCGTTGTATGACAAGCGCACCGAAGACCGGTCCGACTGGCAGAGGAGTGCCGAAGGAAAGGAGTACGGTCGCCGACTCACATGAGCAGAAGTGAGTGGGTGCACGCACTTCCACTTCGCCATCCACGAGATTGTACAGAAACGGCTGAAATGAACTCCGAGTTCTTGGCAAGCCAGCGGTCATGTTGAGTACAAATTGATCTCACGAAAAGCAGCCTGCGTGCTAGTCTCGTGAAGAGACACTCCAAGTAGCCGCAAGTACCTCGAACCTCAACCTGAGTAAGTTGAATGAAAGCAGACCTATGGATACGACTTTAGAGATATATACTGAGTGCCTGCCGGCAGGCCCTGCTGTGTAAGCAGAAAAAATACGAAGCATCCAACGGAAGAAACAGTGACGTGACTCACGAGACGAATTATGCAGCTACCTGTAAAATAAACTATAATAATGTGTGTGTGTGTGTGTGTGCACCTTGTTGTTTTCAATTACATACAAATATAGAATTCGCACACTCACGACTAAATGGGGCACCATCGTAGGGTAATCGTTGAGAACGATTCTGCACCTGAATTCTTTTTCGATATACAATATACGAGCGTCTCGCCAAGTCGAGTACAACAGTTTGAATTCGTGTTCGTCAAGAAACATCACCGTGTGATTCTCAACGGTGCTCCAGCGTGCGCATACAATTTCCGCTACTTGCTCAGCTCCGACAATAAACTCCTTATCGATGGCCGGAATATTGCGGGTGGCTGATTGTTGGCGAGCGGCGGACTTCAGCCCAGCAATCGTCAAGTCATCGTCCTCGTCAACGAACTCGGTCGACGAAAAATATTCATCTTCGCACGACGAATTAACGCTTGCGTCGTCTCCATTCGAGTGATCACCTTCCATGGCGACGTTCGGCCTGAGTAGGAGTCCCCGATATCGGTCGATGGTGCAACGCTAATCATCGACAAGGACTGGCAAGCGAAGGCGAACAGGTTGATTTCTGGAAGGGTGCCCGGTTTTCTGCAGGGTACACTAACAGATTCTGCAAACAGGGCACCAGCAGCAGCAACAACAACAACAACAACAACAGCTAAACGATACGCTTGAACGATAACAAGCTGAGCTGACAACGTTTGCCTCTGTTCTCTACTCGTATGGTCGGTGGACGTAAACTCATTGATGAAGGAACGTAGCTGTCGATTCGCTCCTGGGAATAGAGAGAAAATATCACTGTCTTCAAAAAAGATCGGTAACCGTACAGGGTCTACTAACGCCAATGTTATGGTGAATTGCTCATGTCTATCGTTTTGCCCTTAGATAGTGTTCACGGAGTGTATTTGTCTATCCCCGCCATATTCAAACCTACTAGCGCGAGTGTTATTTCCAGAAATAACAAAAATACGCCAGCATTGCTGAGAGCTCAGGAGCACGCCAGATTCATCTGCGCGTCCGCCCGACGTGTGCAGGCACGTATAGAATGTGCTTCGTGATTTTCGTGTTTTCTGCACTCATCTCATGACCGGCCTACGTAGCCGGTCGGGGCTCAGCACTACACCACCTAGATCCGCTACATGGCCGCCCGCCTATCACATAGCGTCTCGCATTAGTCCACGCCGCGTCCGTGTTCGAGTGACAGTTCGTCGTTCCAGCCTAGAAATACGTGCTGGCTTTTGAGGTCAGCATAGGCGACGACTGTCCGTGTCTATCTGGGAGTTACACCGATACCGATGGTTGTTCTCTCGAATCCGACCGCGTAGTGCTCGCTTAAGCAGCCGAAGGCGCCACCATTCGTAAAGCGGCACGGACTGGCTAGAGTCCAACCACGAGCGGATTTACATCCGGCTCTCGTCATGACTAAAGGGAGGGTACCGAACGGCTTCCATGCGAAAGCTGTCGCCGGGCTGAGAGGTCGTACACCCTCGTAGGGATGCCTTCGATATGAGCATTTGAAGGGGCTAAATGAAGTCACTAGAGGACACACTCGAAACGCGAAACTCTGTAAGAAGCTTCACACGAGTAATCGGTACAACCGAAAATAGTAACTGAAAGTAACTGCGACTAAGGTTGGCCAAAGACGCCACTCCGCCTATGATGATCTACTTGTTGACATCGCCTGACAACGCAGAATCGACGACGCAAATCGGTTTTTTCGTCAGCAGAAACTCAAAAAGGCATTCGCAGATCTGCGCGCTTGTCTGAAATTCCTGTCAGACTTGAAACGCACGATGCTGCCACACAGTTGCTCTCTAACAGGCACCCACCGAGTGAGGAGCTATCAACCGAGTCCGGTAGCCCTGCTAAAAAACGATTATCCGAATGTATTTCGTCGTCCTAATCCGACAAGAAAAACGTTTCATAGCAATGCTGGTGTGTGGTGATGCTTTATAGTGATTGCGCCTGTATTGCAGAGGAGGACACAGGATGGCATCTCGCTTTGGTGCCAATAGAAGTTTGCTATAAACGCCGGAAAAACACTTGCAAAAAGTGAAGAATTTATACAAACAACGCCGTCGTATCTGGTTCAGGGTTTGTATCCGGTTCAGTGAAAGGGCGTTCTGGCGCCAATCTTTCAGTAAAAGAAACGCCGTACAAACTACATTGATTTCTCCGTGCACCCGTGCACGAGTTCGCTGCATGCATGAGCCAAAATATCACTGCATGTCTGTGTCGTCGTTCAATGAACGACGAATTTCCCGAGCACGTCAGCCATAGCCGGTCCTCCTCAGACAAACTAACTGAAACCATCTATAGACACAGACACAATGGCTCTGATCAACTGTCACCTATTTCTCACCTGTGGTCGCACTCTGACCCACACACGCACGAAAATAAAGAAGACGAGGGTCAGCAAAAACTGCCGTAGAAAATGCTTTTTCGTAGTGGTCGGACGACCAACTTTTAACGCTCCGTGCGATACCGCCGTAACTCGTTGCCACCTCCGTGGGTCTGCTTTATCGATTACTCACTCGAACACGAATCTCAGTTGTGTTGTTAAATGTCGAAGATGTCTCCGTAATCGAAACTCGATACCAACTGTCCAACGCTGCCTCTGTGCTGCTATGCGCGGGTGGTGTCGCGCTTGTTGAAAACGCACTGCTCGGATGAGGGCAAGCAGACCGATGAGTATGTGCGCATGCGATCCCTTGTTTAGGCAGACGACATGCGTGCGGTGTTTCGTGGACTGGCAAAAAGCTAGCGAAACACACAACGAAGGCCGTTCGAACATACAACGATGAGCATATCGGTGGCGAACACGGCCTCATCGTTCAGAATCTATCTAATGGTCATCGTCATCTTTTCCGGTTTGGACAAATCACGGTCTACGGAACTGAGCCGATAGCGACATTTTTTCTTAGCCACAGACCCAGTTCGACGATGAGCTGCTACTTGACAATAAGCTAACTTGAATGGCAGCATTGTAAATAAATGCTTTGAAAACTTGCAGTTTCCAATTCGAGACGTCGATGGCCATGGATATTACTTGGACAAGGAAGTTTTTCGCCAGTCGAAGCTATCCAAGTGTCAGAACCTGGAACCGCATGGCAGGGGACAATGGGACAGTCAAAAAACGCCAGTGTCAATGTTGAATACGCAATCAAGTAATTGTCCTGTCGTTATTGATATGCGTCGAGCTCCATGTCGACCCAGAACGCTCCGTGGGGCGTTCATACATGGACGGACATACACGGACATTTATTTAGCAAGGGAGATTTGTTATTCAGATACTATTAGGTACGCCGTCACCTGCAAGTTTGGCACACGGCCAGTTCCAATAACCTGGCGAACTTTTGTTGTGAAACAAGTGAATACACATGCCGAAACAAGAAGAACAGGTAAAGTGACTGACACTGTGAAGGATGAAGGACATGACGAAGAAAAATGACCGCTTTGTGACTTCGTTGAGTTGATAGTGGGGCTGATTGGGAAAGCCGGAATTGTATCAGTGAATACGTGCGCATTTAGCGCGTGAACAATTAAATTGAGATAAAGCTACCCATACACACACATACACACACACAGAATGAGAAACCCGCTGTCTGCGAGCCACAACGGGATACCAAATTCAGGCCTGTGTTCTGTCCGTGCAAATATAAGCCCAGGCAGACGAGCAGCACGGCCCTGCGCACGCATTTCCGCCCCTGTATGCATTAGCTAACATTCGTGTTAACGCGTAACCATCCAAAGGCAATGAATCTCTGTCGGACACCAAATATTAGCCGTTTTCCATATTATTATCGTCCGGCAACGAACAAAGTCGTGGTCATGAACCGACAAAGCGCTTCGCTTGGGGTGCAAAAATTCCAAAATGGGCACCTGATTTTCTCTGCCTCTCTCAGCCATCACACTCGTACGTCAATCGGCAAGTTACAGCAATACGGAGGGAGCATCCAGTTTGAATGAATCCGACGACGAAGTTTGACGGTGACGAAATCAGCGACGAGCGTCGAACGACGCTGATGCTCGACGTGACACCGGTACTCCACCGAACTTCAGTGTTCGGATTCCCACAAGTGGGTATGGCCTGCTCTGACGTATAGTCGGTTCCCTCGCGCTGAAGTTCGCTGTACAAAATGGCGCCTCACTCGTCGTGGGTCGTGCGTATAGTGCACGTCGCACCATTCCATTGTCCACGTTTATTGCGTTTCGTACCGACGAGAATGAAGAAGTGTACGGCCTAATTGTTGATACCATTTCGTGTTCTATGCACGTCGATTGCGATTGGCAGGTCTGAGCTGTTCTCACGGTGGCGCCACGACAACGTGAATGTACTGTGGTACCTACGAGGGCCAGCCCGATGCGGACATCCTACAGTGGATTATTTATTATTGCACCAATAGCAATATCGTATTATATTCGTATATGGCACGAGCTCACAAATTATATGCGCCATTATGAGCGCAGGCGCTCACTCCGTCTTGTAGCTGCGACGACGGATCCTCCGACCTCGTAATACCCCGCCTGTGGCTTCGCCGCCGCCCGTTGCATTTATTCGTGTAGAACTCAGTGGTCTTCCTCTAACAGCGATCTCTTGTTTTTGAATATGCAGAGTTCACTTCCATTCTATATCCCGTTCTACCCAGCCGTTTCGCATCCGCCAACTTAGACTGGAACAGCTTTAACGTGCACTAGAGCACATCGCGGCGTTCCGAACGACAACAGCAAGCGTGAAGAAGGCTAAGCACGCATAAATCTAATGCCAACCGCGATATCCCTCTAACACGAACTATCCAACACCAGAAAAATTTCCCGTAAATGGCGTAAAGGAGAAGTAAATAGCGAAACGAACCATAAAGGCTGCAACTCCATTTGGCGTGGGCCGTGTGCCTGGCTGGCGAACAACCTCCGATGTTAGTTAGTCCACATCATGAACTCTACATGAACGCGTTGTTCGTTTGTACATGTTCGGCATTACATATATATATATATACATATATATATATATATATATATATATACACACACATATATATATATATAGAGAGAGAGATCGAGAACGAACTCAGCGCGCAGACAGATCAGAGCCTCATGTACGAACCATCACATACACGCACAGACACATTCAGGTAGGAAGATTATTTGTGGCTAAACGCTCTCGCGTGTAGTCGGAGCTCCTGATGCACTACCGTTCCTCCAAACGCGCGTATAACTAAATGCCAACTGTAGATCAGCCATCAACTTGTGCATGTATACGTGTAAGCGTAAAATATGTGTTCGCCATGGCGTGCATACATAGCCAACCGACTGTCGATGGGTACGCACACGCCGGCCGTCTCTTACCGCAAATATTCATTATGCGACGATCTTCTCGGCTGTGATCCGCCACTGGCGCACAAGACTCGGCTCGTCATCGTCAAGCGTCCATTGTCTTTTCGTCCATATACTGCAGTTAGCCGCATACCATCAGCTCGATGACCGACCGACGTTTTTTTGGTTCATACTTCGTTATATTTCAGAGTCACACGGGCCGAGAGGATGCAGTCAGTCGGCCTTACGCGAAACGCATCCGAGCCGAGCGTCCAAGACGGTGAGGCATCGCTATTACGACGTGACGTACCCCAGCGGCTGTGCAAATACCCACCGCTCGGCATGAGGACGGTTGTGTGGAAATTTCTGAACTGTGAGTAATTGAATTGCCTGTAAAATACGTCGGCCTCCGGCTGGCGTGGCCGTTGGCGTCGAAAGTCCTCCGGGTGCCGCTTTTTTTCTGATCGACACCTATGACTCGACACGACACGAACTCGAGCACGTAGACGTTGAGGCAGGTAGGTGATGTCGCCTACGTTGAAGTCTGCGGTCTCCCAATGGTCGGGGTTACTTACCGGTGCCCTGCCACGCGTCGAAAGAGATCCAGAAGACGTTTCTTGTCGCTTCGTAGCCGTCGCCATGGCATTGCGTGGGTACTTGCGCTGTCTGTTGTCAGCTGCAGTCTCAGGCCAGCTGCGGTTCAACGCCGTCGGCTAACATCCATCCTATAGCTGGGGGATGTAGGGTGATGTGGGGATTAGGAACACGTCACTCCCGCTAATTCTTACATAGGCAAAAAGATGTTGCCGGAACCAAGCGCACATCGTGCGTTGACTGTTAGCTCGTCACACAGCTACCGTGTGACTTCGGCAGTCAGTCAAACGATATCTTTCTTCCATCTCCGACAAATTGGAACTGAGACTTCGCCATCTGCTAATGAGTTAGTTTGTTCCAAGCGACACGTTCCTAGCGCGAAGATGTCTTGGCGGGACTTTTGTACTCGTTTTACACGTGGACACTTCGTGGGTGTGAACTTGGGGGGCGTGCGAGGTGTGGGTCCCGTCACAGGTAAGTTGCACTCTTTTTATTCTTATCGATGTGCATTAACAACATGATGCTATGCAGCTGAGCGGCACGTCATCGGCGAAGCTAACAACCTGGAATTCTTTTAGTTTGCGTGACCGGAAGCTTGTCAGCGGTGTCAACGGTCGCAATCGACGCCTGTGGCTTGGTTGGACGTATATAGAATGTAGTAATTACTAACGACATGTCAGTCGATGCTCATTCGATGGCAAATCTTTGTAATGTTTGCCGTGAGTTGCCAATAACTCCCTGCCAGACTTTGAGCTAACCCATGCAGCGAACATGGTTTCATATATACCTTATTGAACTTTTTCGGTACCTCCTGAAAACAGCAGCTTCTGTCAGTTCTCCGTTACACTATTACACCAGTAATCGGTCACAGAAATGTCTCTCTCAGGAACAACCGAAAGTGGCAGCCTTAACTCCCTGCAAGACCTCACTTCGCTGCGTTCTTTTGCGCGACTCCAGAGCGATGCCCGAGACTCCGAAGGCTGTCGACGAAGAAAACTTCCCTGTTGGAAACATCTTCACATGCGTACACACCAGCTGAGCGCGCTGACGTCAACGGCTGACTGGCGACGCATTGTTTCGCCCGGCGCATGAGCCGGGACAGCCTCGTGTCCCACGGATGAGGTTCCCCAAGTTATCTTCGTTCCTTCGAGAGGGATTTCTGCAATAACATCGCGCGAGTGTCATACTCGTACCAGCAAGTATGGACAGTGACCGATAGAACGTGCGACAGACTTCAACGAAATTATCAACTTCGTTAATTAGCTGACACTAAGTCCCACCTTCTGTGTCGCGCGCACTCTCAGCGTTGAGCGATGAAACTAAGTAGAACAATGCTATCACTTCGTGAATTCGCCTTGAAGTGAGCTCGGCCCATGCAAACAATCTGGTTCTTTCAGCTTCACTCTTAGACCACTTCCTTGATAGCAACGGCCGGCTGCTGATCAGAGCGGTCCCTTTGGCCAAGCGCAAAAACTTGCACACCCCGGATTTTTCGACAAAAACTACTACCCGAATGTTATTCCCTTCGTGATTCGTGCGCCGGAGACGCTCGTGACGAGACAATGCTTAGAAACAAGGTTATGCTGTTGCGTCCCCCAACTTAAAACTTCGTCTCAGGATCAGCGAGCTGGTCTCGGTGTCGAGAAATGTTCAATTTCTTTGTACCCTCGTTAATTAACTCGATACGCCATAACATAACGCCCCGACATTTTTCCGGCGCGTGGGTGACACGCACGCGAACGTACCACCACGAGAAAATCAGGCGTTGCCGTGTCAGCGACAGGACATACACATTTAGCAGAAGTGATCGCCATACGATATGAAGCGCGACACGCTTTAGCGGCACATTCTGCTGGACTTCAGCACAAGTAACTTCCTTCGTCCGAACGATGTCCATTGCATCTGCAGCGACCAAGCACAAATGCAGTCGAAAAAACAGACCCCTCTCTATCGATGAGGTCTTCGTTTCAAAAATAGCTCAATTTTAGCACCGTGGTAGAATCGTTAACACCCGGAAGGAGAATACTAAGTACGGGGAGAAGGAGTTGCATCGGCCACCACCGGTGGACACATGGAAGCGGGGAGCGACGATCGTTATCATAACCCTTTCGTTCGTATTTCACAGCACGTCCATACCATATTATCCCAGCATATATATATATATACATATATATATATATATATATATATATATATATACGCG
>MNPL01027627.1:7007-34140 GCA_002081605.1 Tropilaelaps mercedesae
TTTTACGGCGCGGTGTCGACTCCTGAACGGATCGATCGAGTGCTTAGCGCATTTGACAGACATTACGACCCAGACCCGCTGTCCAGTTGCTAGTTATTGGCGTACGAACCCCATCAAGCCAATAAAAACACTCCTCACATGCGAGTACCTTTTTTTTAGCGAGTGTCTTTTGTGCAATCGGCCGAGTAGCCGTCGACCCCCATGTTGGTTAGCGAATAGCCTACACGAGGCCATGCCACTGCGACAGGCCAGTCTTAGGCAAAGTCAATTTAAGCAATGTCATGTGAACAAGGCACTCACATCGTTGAGCAGTCCGTTTTTCTGCAGGTTGCATAGAGTTGAAAGGAATAGCTCGACGACGACCTTCAGCGTCCGAATGTACGAGGCTTCGGTAACCAGAAGTTCCCAGAGGGCTTCCTGCTGCGATTGCAGTTGCTTGTCCAGCGTCTGAAATCAGGCGAACGCGTCCGAATCAAATTGAAACGAACGTGAGACACGCGTAGGACAGTTACGGCCTCCTACTAAAAACACGGGTGACTTGACTAAGAGTTACTTTACTGAGAGAGAACTTTACGACGAGAAGGTCTCAACACAAAGAACGGATCGCCTACGAGAATAGAAAACACTGCGCTCCGGTACATCGACGTTTCGATTTTACATTTGTTCATTCGCTAGAATTGTCAGCCGAATCAGCTGTTTTTTCCGGTACAAAATGGTCGCCACCGTTCGACCAGTCTGTTTCGATCCTGTTTCAATCCTGCCTAGACGAACCGCGAAATTTCCTTCATACAGGGGCGTCTCTCGTGGTTCCTTTTATGATTATTATTTTATTATTTATTATTATGCATTTTGATTATTCGTTTGTTCGTTTACCGAAACCAAAAAAAAATAGGAAAAGCATTAGGAACGTACCTCAGGCGAATCCACAATGTGCCTCCAGCTGTCCTCTAGGTGAAGTAAGTTCTCATCGTCATTTCCGGTCGCGTAGCTCCGCAGGCCCAAAGTGATACCGGGGATGCCTGATTGTGCGTACATGTTTAGCAGTTCCGTCAACGGGCGCATGTCCTCCTTGTCCTGCGAGGCTTTGTCCTGTTCACGTCAAACCACGTCAAACGAACGCGCCATTAGAGAATCACTGCTACTGTAGTTGAGTTGCCTCACAGAAGTTGCCTTTAAGGCCGGTAGCTGTGCATGGCGTGCGCTACCTGCACGAGTGCACGCCATGCACGTTACACGTTATTCGTGGACGCTAATAACGTTGTCCAAAAACATGGCAAAACAAACTCGTCTGAAGACGGACGCTGACCTTAGCACTAGCCAAATCCGGATAGTGTCGGAGGATTCAGGTTTTTTTGGGCGAAAGTGTGTGCACTTTTCCGTCGGACAGGCAGGCGTTCAAATCACGCCGAAGATCTTGACGACGTGACGTCGACGTGACGCCCGTCGTACGAATGCGAGCACGTGCGAACTGGTTTGGTGTCGTTGCAATTAAGAAGACGAGTCGTCAAATTGAACAAAGTCGACAGGGCCAAAAATCAGCGACAATCAAATGTTTTTTGCCATCTTCCAGCGCCGTTCTAGGCATCTCCGAACGCGATGGACTCATGAGCCGAAAATCGCACAACGACATAACGAGAAAGCAGTCCACCATCGAACTGAGAGAGAAACGTTATTCGTTTATTCGATTGTTTGGCAAACAATGTCCGCCATACTCGCTGCGTCGCTAGGCAGTCAAAATCGTGACGATCCATGGCCGAGACACAGCGAAGTGACGGTGGATGGTCACGCGAAGTCGCACGGTGTGAGGTGAAGCCTTCAGAAAAATTAACTAGTCACCCTCGGAGTCTGAGTCTGAGTTCGGTGTTTACTTAGCGGTTTCGAGAGAGGCGGAAATCCTCTGTGAATCGACTCACAACGGACTCTATCGAATTCTAGAAGGAGCATTTCCACATAATCACTTCATGGAAGACGACTTCGTTCGTCTGTACCGTTCGTTCACGAAGGACACCGCCGCGCCGCGAACGCTTTCAGCCGAGAACATTCGTGTAGAAGAGATATAGACCGAAGTCTGTCGACTAAATGGTTCGAGGAATTCGAAGCGCGTGGATTTTTTCGACACATGCAACGCAGGACAAGTAGAACTCAGACAGGCCACTCGCCTGATCCAGGGCACTCGGACGTCTGTATAAACGACAAGGGGCTAGGCCCCATGCGCCTCAGGCACGCGTCTCGCATAAGTTGAGCCGAATAGGCCGAGTCTACCGAATCCGACCAACCGCCCTAGGCAAGTGCGTCGTCGTCGTCGTTCACTTTGAGGTTGACACTTTTAGTAAGAAGCTGTCCCCTTTCAAATAGGAACTATGCAAATTTTTTCAATAAAATCTCTCTCTCTCTCTCTCTCTCTCTCTCTCGATATGTACATGCATGTGTAAGTTTTTTTTTTTTTTATTATACGTACTGTTCTGTATGCGGTGGCGAAAAGTCCAGCTTTCCGGCCAAGGGCCTGTCGTCCTTTGGAGTTTTTCCACGAACCCTGACATTCGGCCACCTGAGCGAGTTCGTTGAGGTCTTCCGTCGATAGGCCACCACGACGGCCACGCTGCGAGCCGGCCAGTGCCACTGAAAGTAACAGAATGAACAAACAAAGCAAACAGACGAATTTATGTTTGATTTACTCTGAAGACGAAGTACTCTCGAGCTAAACGATGAGCGAGGAAACACGTGGGTCTCCCGAGTTCCAGCGATGAACCGCGGACGATGAAAGCAATGCAATCAAATGAGAGGCCTACAAAGTGAGCTACGAAGTAGAGAATGAATGAAGTTGAACGAGTCTTCTTCATGGTTATTGTTTACTCGAGAGAACTACTTAGCCGTTACGAACAACAGCCTACACCTCAGAGAAGTTCAGACGTAGAAGGAGCGGCGATTCGTCCTTCGGAGGCACTATCAGCCGTCGCATGTCAGGACTAAATATAATCCACTTTATGCCCTCCTAGTTAGATGCAAGAACGATACCGTTCATGCAGTCTGAGCTGTTTGGTCCGATCATATCAGACGGTTGCCAATAGTGATCCGACGTCTGAGTCGTTTCTGTTCGGTGCTGAAGTAAGGACGCGATATGTTGTGCGCTTCTTAATGCTCTTAGTCTTCGTCTAGTGTTCGGTCTCGTGTCGGATATGCGAAGATGACATCTCTTTATTATTCAGCTTCAACGACGGTCGTTCGTTAGGTGCAGTTTCTCTTGCCGTTGAGTTTCGAGATGGGTGGCTGTGCTCGTTAATTTGTGCTCGGCTTTGCCGTAGAGCTGGCTCGCAGGGCATTTACAGGTCCGGGATGTCCTTTTCAGGCCAATGTTTGGTCTCACGGGAACATCGTTCCAGTGTGGAGAAGGCATCAAGGTTGCAGACGCCAACGGTACGAGGGCCTGCTCCCCGGCAGGGGTCTTCAGGGGGAGACAGGAGCTCGGAGATGCTCGTTAGGAGTTTCCGCACCCGCCGAGCCTTCCCAACCTCGTCAGCGTTCCTAGAAGGGTCATAGATTATTTACACCAGACAGACTCGGAGCCGTGGTCAACTCAGTGCCGAATAGGCGAATAGCCATCACTCGAAACCTGTCCAAGACACGATGGCCGCATCGGCCGGTGGTCCCACCTCCAGCGTCGCTCCGAATGGCTGATCTCGGTAAATCTCGTTCATGGAGGTCCACATTTTGGCAACTGCGCTAAAAATCGCTTCTTGTGGAACGGACGCCCTCTCGATTTCGATGTCGAAATGAGTGGAACTTTGGGACGATCTACGGCGACCACGACGCAAACCGGGGGGCGAGCGTCGGACGTGCAGTCGAGTGGGGAAAAGGCGAGGTGATGACTAATTTATGGAAGAGAGGCCGTATTCTAATTAGGGCAACGTCGACGAGGTTTTTGTTCATAAGCCTGGCACAAGTGACGGTAACAGATAATGAGCAACACCATCGGATCAGGTTGGCTTTGGCGGGCGGCTTTTCTCGTAGCGCTTTCTCGTAGTTCTCTCGCCGTTTTCTGCGTGTCTACCAACTTCCTATCGAAATGTTCGTCTCTGTTCGGACGTCGCGCTCCCTTGCGCGTGACTCATTGACGTTTCCCTAATTTCCCATAGTTGTCCAATGCACGCCTCGTGTGCCGTTTCCAGCATAGACTGGCTGCAATTTGCGTTAAACAGGCCCCCTTACACTCAATTCAATTGAAAAAATGCCCCCCGTATAATTAATGAGGTAGCATATGTACATATATATAGGGTTTAGTCAAGCGCGATCCAAATGATCGCTTTACGCCAACTCAAGTCGTGATCAGACGAAACATGAATTCCCATGAAGTTTTCGCGGACCGCTAATGGACTAGCCCTGCTTACTCGGCCTATATTTGTCCTTGGCGAAAGAGAAATGTCGAAAAACGACGAACGCGTCGCGCTATCTTCGCGTCGCGCAGTTTTCGGCCTGTCCAAATATTGGCCCACGAGTGTGACTGATCCAGTCGACTCGCGTTGACCATTAACTAGCACGAAATGTGTATCTGAAAGTATCTGAAGTTTGCAACGGTCGGGAAGGCCCTGCCGTCTAATGCTGTTGCTAATGCAAAACGCCCAATTAGGCCCCCGTGCTGAGCCGGGTCTCAGTTTTGGCGTTAGTTTACGCACGGCTCCAACGTACCGCTCCAACTTGACTCAACCTGACGACGATTTATCGAAGTTCTCGGTTGAAGATATATCACAAGACAATGTAAGTAGAATGCTAATGATGATAATAAAAATAGCAGCCAGAATGTGTGAGATCGCTACTGTTTCTTTATGCTATTGTACTTTCGTTGGAACTACGTTCGAATGGCGATAAACCCAAATTGGGGAAATATGTGGGTCACTATTTAAGCGAGTGTCGCGAACGTTTGTCCAATGTTATAGCGAGGATGTGTGAATTGCTCCTGAGCTGTGAGTCACTCTACCGGGGACAGATTTTTCTATGACTCTTTCTCTCTTTCTCTGCCTTTCTCAGTTTCGCTCATCCCCTTATCTATGGGGAAGTCAAGCAAGTAATTGCGTTTCGTATTAATTTTTTACCTCTATAGCGAATCGACATAATGGCTTGAATGGAAAGCCTGAACCGTAGAACCTAATTAAAGACGAAACGAGCCACTCAGCCGGAAGAGAACCCGTTTTTCTAAGCGGCAAAAACTTCATCCATCTGGGTCGCAACGAAGCTCAGCCCCACTCCAGCTGATAAAGTAAATTTGCTCAAACGCTGCTGCGCCAGGCTTGACGCTCTCCGTTAAACAGCCTCCAGCTCAGCAGACGCCGGCCGGGCGGTCGGGCGGCGGGCGGCTGGGCGGCGGGCGGCCGGGCGGTCGTCAAACAACCAAGAAACCTAAAACAAGTCCTTCTGACCTAACGGTCGCTTGCTCTGATCTGTATGCGCGTTCAGTTCATAAACGTCGTCATGTTAATTACACTTTGCAAAGTGTACGCCTCTAGTGGCGCTCGCAGTATTCGTTCAAAACGTTTAAACGCCATTTTTCTGTTCGAGCGTCGGGTCGGTCATCACCAGTGGCCTATAATAGATTTCGATGTACGAACGTGAAGACGTTTTAAACGAATACCGGGTCGGCCATTCGAACGGACGTTTCGCAGCGACGTTTGCGTTAATCGACAGACAACTTACCCGAGGATCCCACTTTTCGTTGTTCCTTCTCCTTCAGCGAGGTGCCACAGGGCTGGCCAGAGGCGCCCGCACCCCTGGCGCCCGGTCCTGAGACGCTTCGCCATTGGCCCCCCGCAGTTGACAACGCGGACGTCGAGCTCGCCCGGGCCACACTATGGCTTTCATGGCTTTCTTTCACTGAAAGCACAGCAACAACACGCGCCGCGACACACATCGGCGACGACACATACGTAAGTGCAAGCAATGTCAAATCAGATCGCTAACCGACCACATGAACACGTATTAGTGGCCAGAGGAAACGGAACGTTTTGTCGTCCTGGACAGCAGAGTCGCCCTTTCGCACGCGCTGGAAGTATCGTCCGTCACTCTGCGCGGAAGCAGTGCAGGAAGTGGGTGTACGCGTGACTGTACGTGACACAAAGGTCAGCTTGCTCACCAGCAGGAAGTATTGGTACGAAATGAAAACTGAGATGAGATTGAACGAGGTCATGTCTGTTGTTGCCTATTCCTCCAAGACTCCTGTTTCTCGAACTCCTGAGCTCAAGTACGGGCAGCAAACATCAGGTTGTCGAAGATGACGCTGACAAATTCTACCTTTACAAACGTGAATAGCTACGCAGGCCACACGCGACGTGACAGAAACGGACAACGCGAACGACCGCGATGTCATATAACGCAATGACGAATCAGTTTACGTTTTTTTTTTGTTTGTGTCCCTTTGCGTTTGTGGTTTGCGCATCTGCAACAGGGCTGGTGATCACCCTCGGGTCGACCGGTACAAAAAGATTACCTTCGCGCTAAATCTAGCTTTTTCCAGAGCCGAAGGTTTCATAGCCGACAGCAGCAGCCTAGCCGATGTAGGGCGTCGACCTCACCGTTTGCCTGAAAACAGTTCAGCCACTTCAAGGCCCCCGCTGGGAAAGGTTCCCAACAAGAATTCGCCGTACGAATCGAAAGTGGGACGCTCGAATTCTACGTTTCCACCGACGGCTATTGAAGTATTTCGGAGACTGATTCTGTCGTGCCGCAGGCGAAAACGCAGACGCCACCCGACGACGAGGGAAAGACCCTTTGCGGGGAACAGGACAAGCCCAGGGTCCTGTTTCGTGTGTGTCGACTCCCGAATTCAAGGAAGTGCGTCGACTTCCCAAAACTCTATTGCCGTCGTCACCTGTCCCGGGTCACGATGTCCTGATGGATGACGGCCAACTAGAATTTCTCCTTCAGTAGCGACAACGACCGTATCGATTCACCGGTCTCCCAGACGGACATCGACTATAGCGCGTCGAGCACCGAAGTGGCCATATACTTCGTTCATAGAATGCCCCATGGCCAGACGGGCAAGCCGTGCGCGTTAAATTGACGTCGTCCTGCTTGCCCGCATCGTTGTCCTGCTCGGTCCTGTTGACCCGGCCAATGGTCTGACCTAAGGTCACTAACGGTCTCCACCTCTGCGTATCGGCTTGGAGAAAGCCACGTGAGCGAAGTCGGTTACGAATTCCGTCATCCAGAGTCGCGACCCGACCGCAGAAGACTGCGTTCTTTGCCGGCTTGGACGACGACGACGACACGTTTGACAGTTTCGTCGAGAGGGGACCCGTCCGCGGTGCGGCGTCGTAGCGTTCGAGGGAACATGGCCAAAGACGTCAGAACGACTGGGTTGCCATGCTCGTCGGTAGTCTTCCTGAAAAGCCCCCGCGACCGTTTGAGGGGGCTGCAATACTGCCTGCCAGCACTGTCAGAACAGTGACGTTGGCCGCCGCAGGAACTATTAATAACGGACACAGCAGAAAGAAAGAGCAGCCCGTTTTTCTCTGAGTACTCGATCTCTCGTTGTCGCTCGATTCTCGCCTGGTTTTCTCATTCTCCCGTTTACCGTAGCCTCTTCATGCCGTTCGGCTGTCGCTACACGATTTTAACGGCACGAGACTCCTCTTGAAAAGATTGGCTACTAAACGACAACGTTCTGAAGCCTCGGGGTCCCGCACGATGACCCGGCCAGCCGTGGACATAATCGGAAGCCCGCGAACGACAAAAAACGGAAAACACCGATGACGTAGTCATCTCAGTGAAGTCTTCACCGACCGACCAGCCATCGGCGCGTCCGGCATGCGTGCACCCACTTCACGATGTGGCCGACACAGCATTTCGGAGTGATATTGGCCGCGAGGGTATTTTCACTCGACGCCGCTTTCTCGCCCGTTGGACATCTGACGCTGATGCTGATGTCTGTATCCAGACCCCTGGGACGCTGTCCAAGTACGGCGGTGCTGTCCTTCGCGGTCACCAGAGGTCAGTCAGGTAATGCTGACGTGAGGGCGTATATTTTTTTGACGGATCCCATAAACAATTTGTTCAGATCTCGTCGAGTTAGCCAATGTTGCTCTGTGTTCAGCTCGATGTATATATATATATATATATATATATATATAGACATGTCGACGCGACGCGTTTTTTAACGAGCAAAGATCGGGAGAAAAGCGTTCGTCCGATTGCCTGTCACGGCTAGTACAGTTGCTTCGGCATTATTAGGCGGCAACCTAGGTGAACCTGACCGTACCAACAGGCGACTTTCGAGAGCTAAAAATCTTGCCAAAAATCTTCTCCATGTCTGAGCAAATTGTGGCTTTGTGTACATGCAACAACACTCAGGTGGGGGTTTCTTACGAGAAATGCTTAGCCATAGCGCTGCTGTGATTGTCTACGCGAACGCAGAGCCCCCCTGTACGGCGCGAGCGATTTGTGGAACCGAAACGAGAAATAATATATTAAGATTCATATTGCACTTGACTTTTAAGTGCCGCCTTTGGCATTCGAAGGAAAATTACATCAGCTTCGTCGCCACCCGACGCGGCGTAATCATGTGACGCAATGAACGCATGACGCATGTGAACTACGTCCGCTCGTAGACGCACGGATTAGGCGTCGACAAATCCAATCAAGCCGCAATCTAAATAGGCTACAGTTGTGTAGGCGGACAGGTGGTATGGCGGTCGTGATGAAAAACCCAGTTCACACGTCGACATCCTCTCTCTCTCTCTCGATAGAAATGCCACTGGATGGCGAGCGCATGAACGCTACAACCGTTACCAGCAGTCTCGAGCGGCTGCTGCAGCTGGCGGAGTGATTATTCGATACACTTTTGTTGGTTCCAGCTTTGCTGCGCTGGCTTCGGACCACCGCCCAGGGTCCGCCGTATTCGTTTGTTTTGCAGGTTCATATTTACGCCAGTAGATGCCTCTCCGTCCACGGCGACACGCCTCGCCGTGCTTAAGCACTGCCAATCGCCCGCCGCCTAGCCGGAGTGGTTATGTGTGAGAGATGTTCGAACACGCATAACGTACGTGTAGACGGGCAAAGTGAAATATTGTCAAACGAATTCATCGATATGGACGGGCATGTCCAGCTTGTCGATGGAGCGATTGCCGTCGTGGCGTACGTGACAGATATTGCTGACTAGTGAGACCACAGCTCGGCCATTTCTGCTTGTTAGTGCCCATTGGCGGGGCCCAGTGCCAGTCACTGCGGGATAGATCTACTCGGTGGATCGCAGAAAACAAAAAACGCTACAGTTGACTCGCAACTGCCACAGCTCAATAGTGAAATCGCTGAAACGTGTGTCGTACCCATGAAATTGCCGTGAAAAAACATGACTGACATTTTCGATATGGCCGCCAGGTAGCAGGACTTAGCCGGCCTAAGTAAGCGGACCAAAAATATGCTGCCGTTTACGTTCGACATATTTTCAAGTGGAGCAGATTCGGCCTCTGTGGCCTTGTCGCTGCCAGTGGTGTTGAATATTATTTTCTTTCGAATTTCATTAAATTTTTTTATTGATATTGCTGCCGCAGAACAGTGGATGTTGTCGCTGTGTGAGCAATGGCAAGACGTTATCATTTTTCGACATCAAAAGGCCAATATTACTGTTTTTTTTTTTTTTATCAACTCTTGTTAGCCATTCAGTCGTTCATGTTGATACATTTTCCATGCAATTGGGGTGCGTCGACACAATCGTTTCAGTGTGTCCGAATTCAGTGTGTGCTGCATAGCAATGCAAAATATACTGGCGGATCTACTAATCTATCGTTCTACCGGTGCCCGTGGTCTACCAGTGCTCGTTCTACCCATCAGACTGTGCGAGTGATCGTTCGTTGCGTGTGGAAACGTGCCTATATTTTACTGAATACCACCGTAGATCTCTCGTTTCGTTGAATATCGGATAAGAACCGACAATCCCATCCTCGTGAAGGCGGTTCAGTCTCGATATCGGCGTTTGCACTCGGCCTGCGATTAAATCGTAGCCGTCCTCCGTAGAGATCCCTTCTCCATTATCGTGGATCTCTTGCGGCGACAAAATGCATGAATAACTCTAGCAAAAACGTTAACTGCACAGCTAACGGCTCGATGCAGTTGACAGCGACAATTCGGCGAGAAACGACGCGAAGGGCCGACCAGCGCATGAGCATTGTGTATTTGTCTTGCTCTTTTTGTTGCATCGTGTACTTAGGTCGACGTGGCGACGACACGTCAGGATCGCCACCACAGTGGATGCCCTCGCCTGCCACTGAGCAGCGTCCTCGAAGATTTCCTTTGAGCACGATCCAGCGGAACACCGGAGCTACGCTGAATGCTGTACCTCATTTGTCGTTTATCGATCTCACTCACGATAGCCCAAAACATTCTTCCGGTCGATGTGCCCTCAACATGCCACTCTGTCTCTCTGCCACAAAATAATCCTCTAGCCCCGTCTCCACGCACCAGTTCACGGTGATGGACGACGTGTCGAGGGGGCCTGCATGGAAGAATAGTGCACAATTAATCTCTAGATAATTTTTTCTCTCACAGGACGAGACAAGAGCGAGGAGCGGGGATTTGATACGACCCATCCTGGCCGAAATAATGACAGTTCTGTTTAGGCCAGAGCCGCGTTTTTCGATTTCACATTTGTAACCCTTGTTGCTGTTGTTGTTATTATTATTCGCTATTATTATTATTATTATTAGTTATAACAATATTATTAGTAATGACGACAACAACTGCTATGATATCATCATCAAGAACAAAGACCTGTCACAATCGAATTAAACTGTGTCGTTGCAAATCCATGAGTCGATGATCCATGGAGGAGCGTGACGAATTGCGCTAAGCCAACGCGGGCGCCAGCTGATTCCATGTCAATGGCGGTCCAATAGAGCTTTTCCAATTCGACAGGGTCCATGGATACCATCCATCGCCATCGTCCAGCGGATTTCTGTAGTCCGCAGTCTAGCCGCAGCGCTGGAAGTCTTTGATTATACTTGCTTGTTTTTCTTTCTTTTCATTCTCTTTTTTTTTTTGTTTTCTATCTGCAGAAGACGACGGCAGCTGGCCGATTCCGAATTTTTGCCAATTTCCTATCTCCCAACGCCAGCCGGGACTGTTCCCCGGCTTTCCACAGCACGCGCATGTTCTCCTATGGCTGCTACAGCACCGAACCATTGTTATGGCCGCAATTGTCGGACGACAGGGCAGTGCGATTTTCCTTGTGTTTTTTTTTTGCTCGTAGAGAATTGATTACTCTAGGATCGCAGCAGTGCGGCAGGAAGGAGTCGCCTTCCCTGTGATTTGTCCTTCCACGATTCAGCGGCTGGCATAACTGCCAGGACAGGAGTGCCAGGACGGCCAAGTGCAGTGGCGATGCCAAAACCAGTAGATCATAACGACCGTTCCATCAAGATGGCGACCTGGCCCGTTCATCTGATTGGATTCGCATGGCATAACGTTCATAAAGAGAGACACATGGCTGTACGCTTGTCGAACATTTTGTTGAACGGAAGAAGACATGCAGGAAATGAAGAGATATCATTGTATCATGAACGTAAGTTTTGACGCCTCCCACGCATATGAATATGTGAAATCATTATCGAAGCCTGGATGATGCTCGTTGATTTGGCGGGTCAACATTTGCTTTGTAATCGTTTGTTGTTGTACACAATGCCAACGTTGGTTGTGGTCGTATTGCAGTGTCTTGTGTGTGTGTGTCTGTAAGAAACATAGCAGAAAAATCTACATATAACAAAGATTGGGCGATCTTGCTGTTCTTTACGTACAGAAATTATTCCCACAATTGTTTGGCAATGTTCCGGTAAATAACGACGACAAAAAGCTAGCTGACGGTAACAACCCGTTGTATGCTAGCAAACTGGCAGTCATTTCGTGAAGTCGTAGCATAGACTCGGCAGAACATGCCGACTTATTCCGTTTGGCTCATAGTTCCCCCATTGTTGGCTAAGACGATTTAATTATGATTAATACGCTTGTCCGCTATATGACTGCTCGATATTCCCGGGATACAACACTGCGATATTATGGATGCAGCTACAAGGACAGGTCTCGTCGCGGAGAGCAGAGCAACACATGACTCGTATACCGGCTGGAACTGAGCCGTAAAATACGGCAGTGTGAACAATATGGAATATTGTTGGCGTTCATTTTCTGCAGAAAACAACTCCCAAAACGACGACCAAGTAGAAAATCGCATCGTTTTGTGCTGCACTGCCTCCGATACGTCTTTCTCATCCCACCACTAAGTTTTTAAGCTTCTTTGTAGCAAACCTCAGTCGCGTTACGTAACGCCTGCGCAACCATGTCCGACTGAGAGTTAATTAATTAACAGTCATCAACGACGTAATGCGACGGTAGCTTTTTAATCCGTATGCGTGGTACTCGCAGATCTAACCGGCTAAGTCTCGTCTGGCTCGTGACACGAAATTTGTCCAAAGGCGCCACAACATCTTTTGCTTCGGCTAGTAAACAGGAGTTCTGCGTCGCGTACCGTGACGCATTATTAAAACATCCGAGTTTTGCATCGCATACAGCCTCCCTGTTGCGCAGACAGTTCCTGTGTTACTGTTTGTTGCATGAGAAAAATAGCTAATTAGCTTAATGAACAAACATTTTATTGAATTACCGAGACTGTATTAGGCGATCTATTGGCTTCAGGGTTGCTCTGTGTGTCTGTGCACCCCTGACATGAAATTTCACGACGTATATATATTAGTTCGAGATGTTTTTGTATAGGTAATTAATTGTTGTTGCGCGTAAACATCATTGTGTTGAGATGAATCTGTGTTATGACACTCTTGAAATGACCCAAATCTGGGTGCACTTCGTTACAGATGCTGATTCCCTTTAAGAAGTGACTGGATATAGATTTCAATGATCGATAGTTTTTGACGTATTGTATATAGTTCTTCGCATCTACACGAAATGATCTATGGAAGAATATGTCTGCGAAGAATCTGTTAAACACGTGCCTCATCGACGATTAATTTTAAACAAAATGAGGGTATCATAATTCTACTTTACTGCCTCTTCCGGAAACAAAAACTTCCTCCAGTAACGTCAATTCAACACATCCCAAATCACACACGGATATATCTGACGGTCACTAGAAATTGTTGACTATTCAGAAGTGGTACGAGCATACGAGAAAACGCTAGCGGCAGCAACGCCTACCACCAACCAGTTGACATTACAGTAAAGAACAGCCATTACCTAAAATGACAACGAATTAACTACCCCATGAAGTGGCCATGCGCATTTCTACAAGAATGGCTTCATGCAAGGAGATTTTTCAGAGAAGTGCCACCATAAACGGCATTGTAGAATAGTCAACTAATAAACAAGTTGTTGAAAACAAGATGTGATGTCGGCGTTGTTTGCTAACGATAACTACGTACACACGTTTATTTTTTAAAAAGTGCACACGTTTATGCATGCGCCTACAAGTAACTTCGGGGTACAACGGGCCAGGTTTTAACGGCACAAATCCGACGATGATGACTTCAGTTTAATGAACGAAAATATTCCAACGTGCGTCGATCAAAGCCAACGGAAGCTGAAATTGATGGAGGTACATGGCGCAATCGTTTCTGCCTGCCAAAAGACAAAAAACGAATGTCACCGCCATGAAACTGTAAACAGGAGGGACTGTGATTAATGCTTGAATGCGCAGCTGAAGTGAATTTCTTGAGCGATTGCAACGGCCCGCCGGATTTGGTGGAACGGAGCGACGGATTTGATGAAGCTTGCTTGCCCCTCCACCTTGCGGGGTGTGTTGTTTGAAACTCAATCATCTAAAGTACTGCCCCCCAGTCATCTGACTATAACATATACGTGGCCGGTACCAATAAATATGGTGCTCATATTTTACAAGTCAATTTCTATGTACCGCACTCCTTCCTCACCAGACGTCCATATTTTGGCATTGTTATGCCCATACGTATCCGCCGTAGTCATCCCCTCGACAGATCACATTGCATTTTGCCACACGCGAAAAAGAGCCAACACACGCAGGTGCTTTAGTAGCTGTCTAACCAACAACAACAGCAATGGCAATAACAAAAACGGCAGACATGTTTGGCTGGATAATAATTACTCATGTGTAATAACTACCGAGACGAAGTTTGACCCCTGACGCTTCAGCAGCAGCTGCGGCTGTTTCAAATACCCCCGCGTCAATTCATGCTGCAGCTACCATCAGCACACGAATAAATAATAATAATAATGATGATGATGTTAATGATAATAATGTCGCTCAGTTACGTTTCAACGGTGCCGAGTACTAGGTGTACGCCAGGCGTCCAGAGCGTCTGGGCACCGATGGCAACACTTCATCGAATAGTTGTCTGATCGAGCAGCGTCTGGGGATAGTAACGTTGTCAAGAAAATAAAAGCGGGCCTCGATGCTGGTCGATGCTGTGCTTGTATTGGGTGAAGAAGCTCAACCAGATGGCGGTAACAGCGGCCATGGGAATGCGGGATTTGGTTTCGGTTTTAGTGGATCCGCCGCGGGATTTCGTCAATGCGAGCAGGTGCAGGCCACTCAGTCGAAGCAGGTCCTACAAAGAGAACTCCTCCATGCAAACCCTCATTCAATGTCCCCACCCGAGCCTTTGTACTGTGTCCTGGTATGTCCTTTTTGTCCGTCAACAGGCCATACTAGCGCCGCGACAATATTTCCTCACATACAGCCGTCGCTTTAGATTAGCATCGTACAACGTCCACAGCCGCACGTCGACATTGGATTTTCGCGTCAGGCCAACAGCAGGTGGCGTTAATATCAGCAGGACCATGGTGACGAAGCGACCAAAGCAAGACCTCAAGATATCGTTAGAGCAGCTGTTTCTGCTTGTTCGAACCACCTCAGCTCTCTGCTGCCGTGCTTATTCGTTCTCGAATGGAACGATGTTGTCGAGAAAACAAAACACGTATGTCGTCTGAACGCGATTGGGACTGGGTGGGGCTCGGGATCGAGTTAGACAACGGCGCCAGTGTCGTGGCCACGTTACGAAACGCAACTATGCGGAGTGACATAATAGCTAATGAAATCAGAGGTACAGCAAGTATATGGCGACGTTGGCGGGCGAATAGGGTTTTTTTAGGGCGGACACCCAGCTAGCTGGCAGGTTATGTCTGGGGTGACGCTTCGCATTGCTTCGTCAGACGGATTTCATATACGTAGACGTGCGGCGGTGGCCTTTAGAACTCGTCCAAGCGCCGCCGCCGCCGCCGTCGCCGGTCGCGTGTGGGTCGGTGAACAACGAAACATCTACATCGCGAAATTGGTTGCGAATGCGGGCGAAGCTGGGCTTCGATAGTGGATATGTACAAACTAAGGTTCGATTGAAATTTTACGACAGAGCTATGGCGGTTGCCCAATAATCGTTTCTGATCTACTGAGGCGTGCGTAGGCCCTGTCAAATTGTATAGTGTTTTTCTCCTGATGATACGAACACGTTTCCGATAGCAGGAAGGAAAGGTTATTTCAACTAAACGTAAGGATCTGTAAGCTGTTTCGATATCCGAAAAGCAATTAACGTGACCCGGTCAGTATAGAGGCGGTGCATCCCAACTTTTAGCTTGTGCAATTGTATATGGACTGTGGTCCTTTGATTTAAGCCCAGAGAGGTTTGGGTCTCTTTTGTTATCCGCTTACTGTGCAACTGGTGTTGTACACCTATTCGCTTGGGACTCGGGCTTATACTGTTATGGCAACTCCCTCCTAAAAACCTATTTACGCACGTACTGGAAGTACTTATAGACTGAAATCCCCCAGCTTTACTTCTCACCCCGTGAGCCCCCACGACCTATGGCGCTGCGTGAGTTAGTTTGAATAAGTTACGGGTCCAAGCAGTTAGAAAGGCTCTTCAAATCTTCACACAGCCGCCTTGCAACGAGGTAATTCAATATAAATAAAGAGGCAAATATCCAAAACCGGTGTCTATGCAAATTGCGTTATCGGCCTTAGAAAAGCTACGTTCATCTCTTCCAGAGCGCACCTGTTACGAGTGTATTCTACCTCCGATCTTCATTTTTGCATTGTACGGCCTCACTTGCATTCGTCATCACTGAGAAAAGCTTCTTAACGGCATTCAACGCCAATACTAACGCGTCATACAAATGTACGGTTGTTTCTGATGCATTTTGTCCCTAGGCAGCCTTTCCTAACTCTTGAAACGTTGGTAGATGATGGAGCAGTTTTATGGCGAGCGGCGGCGGCGGCAGCAACAGCTCGCAGTTTTTCCTCAAAGCGACCCTGACGTGTATCTCCTTGATCTTCCCGTTTCCACTAAATGGACGTTCGGGTCCTACTTTCGGCGTTACTAATGCAACACGAAAAAGCTTGTCTCCTCACCTAGTCCTCCACTTTGATGTACAGTCGCTCGGTCCCGACAAGAAAAAAGCCAAACATATAGGATTTTCTCCCTCCGAGAATCCTCAATGGCGAGGGCATTTTTTAGCACAACAAACACCGGGTGCAACCAGGGTAGTGCCTGGTTGTCCTATGCCTAGGCGGATCTAACCAGATGAATGCAACGGCGTTGGGATCGCGTCTTTCGCTAGGTTAACTCCTACGTAACCCACGATAACACCAAACTACGATGCAGAAATGCCAGGACCAAAATAACTAACTACGAATCCAGCTAGAACCGCAGGTGAAAATGCATCCATCTACAGAGCCACACCCGGCCGCTTCTACTGGCGAACTCATTCGGACTCGTTTGGAAAGCGATAGAAATCTGTCCGATGTTGGTATCCACGTTCAGCACGAACAACAGTTGCATCGTACAGCAGTGAATAATAAACAGTCTTGACAGAACGTGTCATTTTTTCCAGCTTTGTCTACATCATCGTGCATCATTATACGTACAATAACAATTACGGGAAAATGTCCACCGAGCGTCTCGCGGAAAACCGTGAACAAACCGCATTTCTCACAATGAGCCGCAGCGGCCGGCTCTATTTTATTTGCAAACGAATAAGTGTAACACATGGACACCGCTAGATATGCGCCTCCAATGAGTGAACGGGAATAGCCGTTGTAATCACGGGATGACTGCTCGTGTCCTTGAGACCGTCACAGTTGCCCCATGATAATCTGAATTCTCCGTGATACGACGATAGCATAGCTCCGACATTGGTTCTGCGCGATGGGACGACTAATCGCATGCGCATGCAACGCATATAGGCCGCTTTGTTCAGTCGATTTGCTGATATACCGGACAGTAGAACTGGCTCATTCCTTTATTCATACACACGCCTACACGCCACAGTCTGTGGCAGGTCAATGCCAGGACCTGACTCTCGTACGTGTCCGTGTGCCTTCGCACGGCTGAATGCCGCCGATTAAGCCAGCCACTGCAACTGCTCAAACGCTACGAGGCCCGGCCGGCTAAGAGAAATCGTAGCTTCTTGTCTACTTGAAGAGCGATCGAAGCCCTTGGATCCCTGGCAAGAGACACGTTACTGTGCATGTCTTGTTTAGAATATACATACGCCCCCCGCCCCCACTAACACGCTGCGTCCTTTTCGAGGTCAAATTGTTGCCAAGTGATACGCACTTCGCTTTGTGGAGTCCTAAATCCGTTCTAATGCCTCGAGCCGTCCTGAGACTGGACGAGGACCGGTTAGGGTCGAGGTCTGAACTGTCAGATCTACAAGTCTGTCTCATTCTGTCGGACTGCTAAACATTGGCTTAATTTCATTATGTAGAAACATCGAAAATCTTCTGCACCTTGTTAGGCATCTCGATGTGTTAGGTTAGCGCTACCATGAAAACGTAGATTAGCTTCAAACATTCTGTAAATTTGGCATTAAACTAGATTGGTCGGCGATATTACACGTGGATTGTTGCTACGTTCAATGGAGCAGAAGAAGCAGAAAACTGCGAAATTCCGCTAATAAATTTCACACCTGTCGTTTGTCTCGATATTGTGTACACCACGAAGAGATGTTCCCCTAAAGAAGCTATTGCCACTTCTACCAGACGGAGAAAAGTATAAGCGTCCTTCGAATTCGTGCCACTGTACGATTTTCGCCTTAAATTTTCCGAGTTTTTGGCAGCCAGATGCCATTTTCATCTGGGTTGCAAAACGGCACACGGTCTCAACCTGTGTCGAGACCTTACAGTTGTTCCGTGTTTTCTGCCTTAGGTTTATGCACCACGACCTAAGGAACGTGGAATAGGTTTATGCACCACGACCTAACTTGAACGTGGGATAAGTCGTATCCAAATCAACAAAATGGCGCATGCGACTACCGCATGGGATAAAACGGAATGGATTGAGCCGGCGTAAATAGATAATTAGATGTCCGACAACGCGGCTGAGCGGGCGTTCCGACGACGTCAGACACGATTTGCGCAATGGTGAAACACAAAGAACAGCCCCATGATCCTAACGTTGAGCCTTTTGACGCATCGTTTGGGTCGTGAAACGCCTAAGAAATTCGCGTGTAATGACGTCAAATTTGATGGCGACTCCGGTCGCGTCCATCGGCACGGGCTCAGACGACGTCACAGCTTACAAATGCTTAGATGCTGCAGCTTAACGACAAGTAGCAAAGATGATGATACGACACGAACAGACTCTCCAAATTTCGTCACATTCGTGCCGGGCTACGAGCGCTAGAATATACGAGAAAGCTCCCCGAGAACTTTAAATCGGCCGCGACAACCGACGACGAGAATGGAGTATAATGCGGAGAGAGCTGGGCAGGGATTTTAAGAGGCGTAAATTATTCGAGATGTTCGCATTTGTCCAGGGTATTCTAAATTTGTACACTACTGGCGAGCCCGAAGCAAATGGCGATTGAGGGCGGCTTCTAATAGGACAGTTTTTGCGAAGGAATCTCAATCAACATTGGCTTAAGCTCGATAGTTCGTTTGATCTTAGATTATATAATAATAATAATTATTATTATTATTATTAGTACTATTATTATTTATACACGCGTCGCCAAATATCAGACGACCAATCACGAGCAACAACAGCAGCAGAAGCATCGAAGGACCCGATAATAACATCGTCCAGCATCGAACTACTGCTAACGCTATTGCAAACCACCTCATCAAGCGTCTGCCAATCAGTCGATGAGCAGAAGCAGTTGTTGTTGTTGTTGTTGTTGTTGTTATTGACTTCGTTCTCATACCGCATCAAACACGATCACATATACGAAGAGATTGACCGCCACTGAAAAGGTCACCACCAGGTGGTGATTATGGCCATCGCATCCCACTGTCCCCTGCGTCTAAACCCGTCCGAGAGTTCGTCTGACCCACACACAATGCACACACACACACACACACACACACACTTCCAATAGTCTCTATGCAATCAATCCGAGCATCCATCAGAGCCGGTTCGGGAGGCACCTGTTCCACCTGTACAGATTCACTGATCCGACAGATGATTAAATGGCATTTTCAGTGTGATACGAACCGAGCAGGACGTGTGGTGGGTACCGGCTCACCTGACACGGCCATTCACCTGATCCGAGTAGTCGGCCACGTCTTTGTTGGCTGGGCTCGGTGTTCGAAAGTGAACTATTTCCCTAAAACTTTCCTAGCGGTCAAACACGTTTGTAACCGTGAACGGCTGTTCTGATTCACGGACGTTTCGATGCTTTCTGAGTGGCCCCGTCTCGTTCATATGCACAGCCTATGGCGAACCTGTTCGAACTTCACCACCGAGTGCGTTAGAATACGCTGGCCAACAACGGCCGCGCACAATATCATGGCATATTTCCCGAGAATAGATATTAGGACGCGCCAGACTAGATATACTCATCGGTTCAATCACTGTTGGTAATTCATTTTCGTTGGAACTGTTGGTTTAGTCGCTGCTGCTTGTGCCTGCATTCGCCATTGGCCATGTTTGCCATTGAGAATAACTCCGATACAGACAATTACCTGCTCATTGTCAGGCTCGTAATTCTACTACGGCAATGCAGCTGGTATTATTGGACACCATGTTATTATTATTATTATAATAATAGTTATTATTGCTACTTCTAGTGCTATGAGCATAACAATAATAATGATTATAAATTCTATTGATTAGGCTAATTTGAAAACATCGTTCTGATTCAGACAATCGCCAAGCGGCTCCGCGGTGGCTGCTAACGGAGCCGATAGCAAAAAATGAGTTGCCGGTATATTTAGCCAGTGTGTGTGTGTGTGTGTGTGTGTATGTGTGTTTTTTGGTTAATGCTGCATTTGAAAGAGTCAATACAGTCCCTGTCTCCGCTCATACGGATTGGCTCTACTGAGAATCTGACAATCGATGCTGATTACATTAGTTAGTGATGAATCACGACAGAGAGGAGGCACATTTGGGCCTGCGTCAATAGACGGGCCTGCTAACGACTCTACGTGGCGCACGACACGTTCTAACGTGAATCTATTGTCATCAAACATCTGAAAAATGTGCTCCGATGTCGATATCAACACCGGCTGATCGAGCACGGCCTAACGATGTTCAATAGTTGACGTATCTCTGATATGAAACACGCCAGATCACATTCGAAAAGGCCCGGGCGTAGGCCCAATTTCGGCCTGGATGACACAGTCATGCACGAACATACATTTGCTACGAGGGAGAATAGCATTAGCATGAGATTCGGCGTGAATGCGCGTTACGATGCCAAGAATGGCATCAGTCCGATTCGAAATATGGACAAAGCAAAGGCCAGGCAGAATCTATGACGTCCTGCGAACCTAATACGAACTCTAGTCTTTCAAGTTATGTTGATGAAATAATATCCGACGACGAATTTTCCGCCATTATCGAGACAGTTCTCTCTCGCTCTGTCGCGCGCGCTCTCTCTCTGTCTCATTCTCTCTAAAGCGTAATGATTTGCAACGTTACCGGAATTCGTTCAGCGCAATTGTCTGTACCGCTAGCGACGTAGTCGATGGGCCCTGACGCGCGACGGCGTGCCAGGCCATCATGAAACGATTTCCTCTAGAAATGCTACTGAACCTAAAAATCGGGCCTTGGTCCTCACCCAAATCGGGGAGCAGCTCCTGACTGCTGAGCGTCCGATAGAACGTCGAGCGGTCGACGCTGTGGCCGCTTCGGAACGACGCCGGCAGTGTGAGGTGATGCGCGTCGAAGAATTGTCTCATTTTCGAGTGAACATTCGTCACGCGACGTTCGCCGAAAGGTCGTCCGCATATGGACGACCACACGATGCGACGCCACTTGTCGCGTCGTAGCAATCACACACGCGTATCCACCACTACTGCACGTGTAGGACATATCCGACAGCAAAACACCGCGCACGACATTTCCTCGATTTGTCCAGTCGACGCCATACCTTCGTAAAATGTCCGTTATGGCTCTCGTAATTGCACGCAGATTTCACTTCGATTTCCAGACCCCGAGAACTATTAATGGCATACCACAGCAGAGCTGGACAAACATTCACATGCCAATGGAACCGCCGGCGTAACGTCACGTCCGGGTGCACGCCGCTGCCACGCCGCGTCAGGGTCAAGGCGTTCCTCCACGATCACCGCCAACGATCACCAATGGATGTTATTACTGTTCTAGTATAGACGAGGGGATTTTTCACCTGGCCACACTCATCGACGTATTCGTGACAAACTGGCCAAGTTATGAGCATAACTAAGGCCTTTCGGATCCACTGAACAGACGGCGCTCAGACACAATCAGAGAGAGCCGGTGCGGTGCTCAGATCTTCAGCCGTCGCTACGGAAGCAGCGAACGGTGGTAACTCGCTTGAGTTACGACCGAGACGAAAATGCCGTAAAGCTGCTATGCGAGCTCTGTCAGACGCAGCGGGGGCGTCCACGTCTGCCAATGTATGGGGAATCCCGACTCAATCAAACTCTGATCGTGTCTGATCAATGCACTCACTCGCCTGCTCTCACTCGAGCCATGAGAGAGGAATATCTCATCTGATCAGCCGTTGCTCGCGAGAATGGGTCCGCCGCAAGCAGCTGTGTAGCCATAACGCAATGCGTTCATCGTGTGGCTCCTAAGCGGACGCTCGGAGGAGGCATCCGACGCCAGAACTTCCCCAGACGCCAGATGCATTTCATGACGGCCGTACATCAACGTGTTTTTGTCGATCGCGTCGGATATACCAGACGGAGTTGATATTTCGTCCGTCTGTCAGGACTTCGGTGGCGAAATAATCAATGTTGGCATAGCGCCCACCGCAATGGCCGACACAGGACCGCCGCAGAGTGTTTACACTACGATGGCCTAGCTAGGACAAGAAGTCCCAGGGCATAACCTAGTGGCAGTTTCCATCCTGGAAGTATCGAGGGGACCACATCGCGGAACAGCTGAACATGGCCGACTAGGGAGAGAGAGCTGGCAAACAGGCCTGTGGAAAGCGGAGCTATCTGGAATAGGACGTCAATTCATGATGTGGCCCCGTTACGTCCGCTAGATGAAAGTTCCCGAAGGAAGAAGTTACTCGCCACAATCGGGCTTGAGTTGTTGAATCGCTTTTCCTCACCGTTCCTGGTGTCAGATCCAGAGCACAACGACATGGCGAGTGTGCAGAAAAATAAGGCTAGGACAGCTTATCTGCGTGGAAGACGTACGTTTCAGAAGATCAAACCGCAAATTTCGCTAATGGGCCCTCTGTACATGGCAACGACTGTGCGGTTATGTACGGCCCGGTACATGATGGCCATAACGTCCAGCAGGACAAATTGTGCCCGGGTCGGACATGTACGAATCATTTGAGGCTCGACAGCGAAAAGGGCACGCACTGAGTTGCATTTGTCAAAAAAAGTCATGACATGCAATCGGTGTCTTGGCTACAATACCTTCTAGGAATCGGCGGAGGGCAAATGACACAGGACGTTCTCCCGTATTGGACGTGTTCTTCACATTCGGTTAGCGCTTCGGTAGGGTCGTACAGCAGTGCACCGTGCCAAATCGGAGAGCTTAAGCTTACAAACTTGTACGGCAAATATCCATCTTTGATCTGTGTTCCATTGTAGCCGGACCGGTGGTCACAAAAGAAGGCACACTCGTCCTCCGTGGGCCTTAAAATCATGTTTTCGATGGAACGAAAATAACGTTAACAAAATATAGATACGCCCGTCACGAACCGATCAAACAGCTGAAATGAATTTCGCTGGATTTTTGGCCCGCAACATAAGAAATAATAATTAAAAGTCTATCTAAGATATATTTAGGCGCCTTGCACAAACTATATATATATATATATATATATATATATGTTTGGTCAATCTGGCGCTCCTGTAAATGCTTCAGAACATATGCATGTTGGCAATGAACAATTCGTCACACAATAAATGCATCAGAAACTCTGATATAGGGACATTTAACGCTAGCTGAAATCAATTGAGAAACGCTTTAAGATATCTACAGATTTCGTCGCAAAATCCGCGCGCGACGCTCGCTTGTCATCAATGGCTTGCTCACAATTCAGCCAAGCTGCTTGAATCAAACGCTGAATTTCCGCCTGCAGAACAACCGGAACTGGCGGATGTCGTCGCGAGGTCAGCGCTGAGTGAGGAAATAAAAGCATGGAGCGCTTTTAACACTTTTTTTTTTCCGTTTCTACCTCTGTGAAGCCGTACGAGGGGATGTTTATCTCTATAGGATCTATGTACAAGCGCTTTCTACACGGGCGCACCCCCTGTCACGGTGACGGCCTTGGCACACCGTGTTCGCGACGCTGGAGCGAACAACTTGTGCAACATTACTTTTAGGCGGAACTTGTTTTCGACAGATATTCACATGCGATGTCGTACAAAAACGGCGAAGACACCGTCCCATGGAGAATACGTCCGGGCCACAAGCGCAACCCGAACACAATCTTGTTCCCGCGTCGAGCCAGAGAGATTCGATATCGTTTTTCCCTTTGATATGCTCAACTTGTAGATATATATGCTCAGTATAAGTGAGTTTGCATCGCACATCGACGATACGCGCGCATGTCGTCACTTGATTTGACATTGGATGAGATATTGCCTGATTCAGGCCGACGCCCACTCGGAGATGTGTAGACATCTCGAAGGCATTGGACGTTGTGTGCAATTCTACACACAGTCAGAGCCAAGCACCTACATTTGTACGTCTTTGAGACGAATCCGTTTTTTGGCTTCTGCATGATCAACTCAGCTAGGCCCGAGGTGTAATCAGGCGATATAATTTCACCAGGGCGGCTCGAGAAGGAGAAAATTGTGAAATTGAGACTCGCATAGCAAACCGTATTTTTCGATTTGACGCGACGTTAGTAAGAAGGTCAAGTTGACCCGACACGTTGGTTTTCGGGGCTCACCTCAATCATCGGTTGGAAGATGGAAATAGGAAATTGAAAACCGTCTAATAAAACCCGTTCGAATCGGTCAGCTTGGCAAGGGCAGGCAAAGCAAAAACGAGAGAAATTCGATTTCTCGTCCACTACCCCAAGCAGAATGAACGGATAAGTTTACACGTCAGACGAGGTACCTCACTTGAAATAAGTTACATAACTGACTAGCACTTATGGACTCAACTATCATTGCTCCCTTCCTGCCGAACATTTTCTTAATTTTTACCTCGGCTATGCTTTGAACCTCAAGTCGCGTTCACCACTTCTTTATTCGGCTCCTCACTTCCCCTTCCCGCTTCCCGCCGAGCTATCCGCGCAGAGTTCCCGTGGTCACGGGACGGTCTCGCTACGACCGTCGGTCCTTTCCTCGATTGCAATTTCAGCCCTTCCGCTCTTCGTCTTCCGCCGTTATTTGACTTTTTCGTGGCTTCGGCGTTCTATTGTTTCACTCCGTTGTCGTTTCCGGCGGTGACGGACGTTCGGCAATCGTTAATCTACCGTCGTGCGTCCTGACGACGCCGATACTTCTCGGCCGTGTGGCCCCTGCGCGTTGCTGCATGCGCCCGTCCGGGTGTCCTAGCGGCCTGCCGTGGCGTTGCATCGGACCCGACGAAGAAATGTTTGTGTGTCGGAGCGCCAACGTGTCCCATCTATATCACTTATAACTACTCGTCGTTGCTGGCGGACGAACGAAACGATGAAGTACGAAGGGGATGGGTCTAGAGGGTGAGCAAATGGGGAACAAATGGACACAGTTGAACAACAGTGAAATCTGGTGACCCGCCAGTGAGACGGATATTACGGCGCTGGACGCCGCTTCGGCATCGGCCGTTCGATGAGCGAGAGAGATGAGTGGAGCTTCGCTCGGCGCATGTTGCTCTGTGCCGACGCTCGCGGGTCTAGCCCGAGCGGAAAACGCCATCTTCGTGTTGTTCCTCACAATTCGTCCTCCTTCCCTCCTCAGAGACGGGAGCCAGTGTTGCCATCATGAACCTTTGTTGACGAACGAGAGTCTTCGTACGCGAGACTTGCTGGTCTATGCCAGCCCCGATGGTGAAGATCAACATGGAAGAACCGAAAGCAACAATTGCCGCCAACTACGATCGCTGTCAGTGCAGTGCCATGGGGGGAGCGAACGCCGTGCCAGAACCGCTCGGTTCGTGATGGCGACTTTCTCTGGCCGCGTCTGGCGATGTGCCGGTTTCTCACTCGGTCGTGGTTTCATGTCTGTGCGGAGTCGATCATTGGTCAGAGAATCGGGGCTGAGCGGCGTGTCCGACGGGTCTGAGACCCAGTAATAGCATCGGAAGGCCACGGGGAGCAGCTGCGAGAGTGACTATCGGAACGACGAAGCAACGACGACATTTGTAACAACGCAGAAGCTACTGCGAAAGAGGCCGTACAATGCTGGACCGTCGGTTCAGCAGACACTCAACTGAAGTCTCCCGGAGATCTGAACCTTCATTGTCACCCTTCGGTGCTCCACGATTAAAAGGTGGCGATCGTGTAAACGTGAATTTCCACCTCATCTTCACATTCGTCCTTCGACTCTTCTTCATCTCGACTCTTCGACTCGCGTCGGACTGCTCTGGCATCGTCGCCAAGCAAAATGGCGACACGCTCGACCTCTCTGATCCACTCAGCCCGACAACGGCCCGGCGTCGAAGACAGTCCTTCGAAGTAGACGTCGAGTACTGTCGCTGCTCGCCACCGTACGCGTCTCGCTTCGGTCGCGGCCGCCAAACGCATGTGCTAAATGCAGCGTCGAGAACGAGAAGAAACGCGCGCGATCACACAAAAGTGCGATGCTCGTAGCTGCCGACAGGGAGTGAAAGGAGCGCCGCCGCGTCCGACCGGACCGCTCCGGCAAACGCTGCCGGTCCAGAGGAGCGGCAACGTCGGCCTTTTCTGTACCCAGTGACCCGCTTCGGAGCGCAGCATCGCCTGCCGACGTAGTTCCCTTCGTTGGGAAGGATGTTCGGTCGGGCCGGTAACGAAACCGTTGCTCCACCATCGAGGCCCAATGCGTCCACTATAATGCCAGCCGCCGCAATGTAGCCAGCATTAACGTCTCGAGAACGTTCTACAGGGGATGAATATATATACACATGTAAAGTCAGACGAGTGAGGATAACGTGAACGCTTTTTGGATGTACTCGTTAATAGCTCGTGTGGTGTTTGTCCTATTCTAAAGAGCGTGAAGAAAGCGACTTTTTGTTTAGGCCAACCTGCGCCGTATCCGTCAGACTGGTGTAGGCTTGCTATGACAGCGCGGACTGCCATATTTCATCTGAAGTCGGCCATTTACTCGACGCGAGTTGGCACTTCATCGTTTTGAAGGATCATTTGTCGAACCCTTCCCTCGTGGCATTTATTGTTCTCAACATTTCTGATCTAGACGAATGACACGAATGAGGAGCCCATGTCTACGATGCGAACTTTTTTTTGCGAATATTTCGTCTCTCGCTCTTGCTCTTCACTCTCTCGCTTGCTTTTTCCTCCCTCTCTTGCCTTTTCTTTCTTCATCTAGAATAAATGCAGGATAACATTCGTAATGAAAATCTGCCCAAAAAAGTCGTCTCGGCCTGCACTTTGATAACGAGGGCCAGACAATTTTCCATCCTTCAGAAAATCGTTTTTACGTATCAGGCCAACGCAGCCACTTCAACATCGCTTCAGAATAGTCCGCTAGCAAAAACAAGCGATGCTCGTTGCTTGTCAGGCCGATCCAAGTACAATACCGCCTCTGGTCGATGGAGACACAAGGGCAATATATATATATATATATATATATATA
>MNPL01027646.1:934-16963 GCA_002081605.1 Tropilaelaps mercedesae
TCACGCCCAGATGGCCGTAGTAGGTGAGAAACTCGGCCAGCTCGACCTCGTCACCCGTGGACATGTCCAGGGGTCGAAGGCAAATGGCGACCTCATCAGGGCCTGTAGGATCCGCTGGCACCCGTTCGACCGGTATGGGAATTCCGCCAACGCTAACCATCTCCGGGACGTTTGACGAGTTTGCGCCCGCGCAGTGAACAGCCATCGCTAGGACATCGCCGGCTGAGCTCAGGACCTGCACCGTCGGATGGCCTTCAACCGCCGTTTTCGAGTCTATCCAGAGACGGCACATGTCTGGCTTACTCGAAGACACCATCAAGACCGTGACGATGACCTCGTCCTCCCGGTAGAACGCGGAGTAAACGAAACGCGACGGGGCTACCTCGCGCCAGCTCGGCTCGACCTCGTGCGTCATCGCCAGGTACGCCCCTTCCAGCGTGGCGCGCAGCGTCTCGAGCTGTTCGTGGCACTTGAGCTTGGCGTCGGACGTCTGGAACATGTCGGCCACCTCGAGGAACACCTTCATGTGGGAGTACCGGCGCTCCATGACGAGCAGGCCGCCGACGCAGAGCAGGGAAATAACTACGAGGCCGAGCTGGGCGTACTTCCGCATCGTGAGCGGATCTTCGACGACAGATGACGAGGATGAGTCCGGTGCGGGTTGTGGGTGCGCGTTAAAAGGGTGGTACCTAGACGATCCTATCGAAGGCCACGGATCCAGCGAGGTGGCGACGAATGCAGGCCGGTGAGATGGCCTCCTGAACCTCACGCCTGTAGGGTGTGTATTTTATAGGATTATTTTCTTAGACACTAGCGGCTGTGGGAAGGACTCCCTGAAATAGCTGTCTAATGACGTAGTTACGAAGCAATGATCGTTTCGAGTTCGGGTCGTCCGAACTTGGTCGGTGTGGATTCTCTTGTACTGTTCAATGGCTGAGTGTCGAATGGAAAAAAGAGCAAGAAATACATGAGAACGACTAGAATGTGTAATCTATAGCAGCTTGAATCGGTTAGGTTTCAAGCGGCTTCCAGCAGGGGGGTTTCAGGAGTACTGAGCTGTACCAGCAATGGCTGGCCTGCCTGAAACACCTCAACCCCCCATCCCGCTTTCATCACTGACGAAGACTTCTACCATCACCGCCTTTGATTTAAGAATAGTTCATAGAACTGAAGGTAGCTGTAGGTGATTATAACGATGTGTGCATTTTCAACGAGTTGTTTTTTCTGGAAAATAAAAAAAAACTTGGCACCTTCCATACTTATCGAGGTCACGAATCGCTAAGTAGGTTTGATATGATCTAAGTTCGTTTCGTCGCATTTTCCTTGACACTTCTATTAAGATAAACAAACGTACATTGACGGCGTTAGCTGCGCTCCGCTTTTGTACTCGTGTCGTTGAGCGGAGCGACAGCTGATAGGACTCCAGCGACATCCGTACTTCGGTCCCGCATCACAGCCGAGCGTCGATCCATAAGCTTTTAACGCAGAGTCGATTCGTCAGGTGAGCGTCGGGGTGCGCCATCACAGCAACGAGCAGCACACGCGACCGTCACGACGCACGGGGGCGAAACTAGCGTCGGGTGGCGAAAATCACTGCCGACTCGTCAAAGCCCATCTGCACCATTCTCGCCTTTACGCTCTTCTCGTATGCTCGTGGTCGTCGATTTGTGAATGCCTGTGGAGTCGAGGTCCGCCGAAGTTCCGTACGTCTCCGGATTCGTATCGAAGGATAGGCCCCATCTGCTGTCCAGTCGGTGTCAGCTGAGTGTTGTCAACACCGACGCGGAACAATTTGACGATCGGATTAGACTCGTTGACGGCACTTCCGGGTGCAGCAGGAGTGGCGGCAACTCAAGTTGACAGGATTGGATGTTTACGTTCGTTGAGCTATATTCGGTGTCGAGTAGATCTCGAGCGCAGTGCTGAGGAGACGGACAGTGGCGATGGAATGGCGTACATTCTTCGTCCCATACCGAAAATATTGCTAGGCGATTTCTCTTTACCGGTGGCAAACTGTAAATGCTGCATCATAGCGACAGAGTGAAGGTGCGCCATTCGACGCCGTGTGCCGTTCTTAGGACCACCGGCCACCACATCTGCCCGGCCAACCGCCTGGTGCTCCAGCGACATCCGCGCCCTCCACGACTATTTACGCTCGTTCCGCGATTTAGTGACACGCGCTAATAACTCAACACCGGTCAGCCTCGGGCTATTCGACGGATGGCTACGGTACTCTCACAAGGAACCGATGTGAACACGCAGTCGTGCACGCGTGCCGGTTAGCACAGTTCGGTGATTGCTACCCAACATCCTCTTCGTCGTATTCCCTTCATTCGGGTGACGGCTAGTGTGCTGGACTCTAGCCGAACGCCATGAGTCTCGTGAAGTGGCTGCCGACACGTCGGGCGCAACGCGAGATTTTCAATGTACTTCATCGTCTAAGTGTGACGAGCCTTATCGGCGTAGGCATAGGGACGATAAGCTTTGCAGTTTACGTCTACGTAGATTACAAGATCAAGCAACAAAAAGAACTGAAAATGCGCGAGGAGACCCCGAATCAGTAGACGGAAAAGCCAGACGGAGACAAAGGTAAGCGGCGAAACGACGAAACTTCGACAAGGGTTTCGAACAAATGTCGACAGGCGAGGCACATCAGCCGGAGAGGCGCGGTGAAGACACAGACGAGTTCCGACGGCTGTGGTCGAACTCGGGGACAAATAGTTTGTGCCCACCCGTAGCGGCTGCGAATAAAATAAAGGCGTTAGCGGGAACATTTACATTGGGTGCTGTCGATGTTCCTCGAGAAGCGAAAACGCCAAAAAACAAACGGTAAAACGATCATATTACTATCTATACGTTTCATGCGAGTCCGGTGTGGGAGCGCGAGTTGAAACCCTGCTAAAGACCCCGTTGAAATTTGGCCGTCGCGCGGTTCTCTTGCTTCGAGGAAGTTCACCTCACAGACGCCCGCCTAGTGACCGACGTCGAAAACAAATGCACTGGCGCTGTCTTTAATCCGATGGTGCCGTCCAGACTCACGGCGTCACGCTCATTGGCGTAGGTCGATTTGCGAACATTTGTTGTTTCGTTGCATCTGAGCGATTTCGTTGTACGTCGGACGCTACGCGTTAAGCGGGGTGCAAGCTATGAATCCGCGAGATTTGAACGATGGCTGAATTGATTTGGTCGTTTGTTTACGAACCGAGTGTGATTTTATTGAGGTGACCGGTCATCACATGCGTTTGTTGGCCGTCACGATTCGTTAGTATAGGTGATTTTGCATTGTCCACGGAGACTTAGTAAGACTGGCATGTTCGCGTCACGCGTTGCCATGAACCGATATGAGTGTCCCTCCGTCGCGAAAAAAACAACAACCAACACTAACTGCGACGTTCATGTTCGTTATCAGCCAATTTGGCGAGGTTTTTCGATGCTGTCGAATAAATAGCTCTGTATTTTCGCGGTTTTCCCAACGCTGCCACCCGTATTTTCAACACACCGTCGACCAAAATGGAGTATTTTCTCAAGGATACACGCAGAAAAGGCAATTTGTTATACAGACGGAGACAGATGAGTTCGCAAGTGATACTATTCCGTACTATGATACGAGAACTAGAAACGGAAGGATGGGAAGTAGGGGCCGGAAATGTGGGAGCGTCCTCTGAGGAGCGGGGAAAATAAAGCATTTGCGTTTGTGGTCATTTCGCAATCGTTGTCTGCACTTTAGAGAAAGAAAATAGATATTAGGAAATCGGATGGATATAGCGATAGGCGCGGCAAAGGTTGGATTTTTTGTAAGGATGCGTAAAGAAGAATTTAAAAATACAGATAATTTTGCAAATAACTACTTTTATGTGTGTGTACGTGTGTGTGTGTCTATTATATTGCATTGGTTACCTCACGTACTTAACGTATATGACCCATGTACTCCATGTTTGTTCTTATTACCCATATGTTCATCCAGAAACATATTAGTTTCTACCAAGAAGAATAGTAATAACAGCTACAGAACTGTTTCACGCTACCATTTTCACCATTATCTCAATAACCGTTACCGTATTTCCGTGTTTTCAGTGATTAATGCAGCCCAACGCCGTCATCCGTTCCTGTCTCTCATACAGATGTCGCTGTACATAATATCGTAGTTGCCTTGCTCGTTGATTTCTAGTTAAGTACAAGAGCACCTGAAGATGATGGGAACCCCGCTTAGAAGACCACTGTCGACCCCTCGGTCGTTGTCGACTTAATCCGAAGGGCATCGGCATAACGCGGCTCTATCACGTAGCCATCGCACTATTGAAGTCCAACAAGGATCTGGAGAGATTCTGGCGCTACGTGATGCAACTCGAGGTCAGTTTATGAGGTAGTTGGATGTTGGGGGGTATGCCATGTCATCGGGGGGATACTCGAACAGCGAATATTGGTATATACATCCTTTGAAATAGCTGGATATCTACAGCTGAAGCAAGATCATTGGCTCTTTCTTTCTCTCTCTGGACAATAATTCGCTGTTGACATTTTCGTCTCCGATATCTCGAACTTGACCACAGCTCACACGAAAATGGTGAAGCAAGCTAATATGGCCTCAACGCAATTGTTTTTTGTTGAGACGGTTCATTCTTGTTGTGACTTTGATACGCTGCGACTCTTCAACGCAATTTCAACGCAAATTTTAGCTGGATGATTCGGACGACCGTCTTTCAACGACAATCACAAGTGGGCCATTCGTGAACGGGAGAAAATACATCCCCTCGCCGAACTCTATCCTCTCGCTGATGTCACTGTGCATCTGCCAAAACGCACGCGGTTCAGAACGGCCGTTAGCGCGGCAAAAAAGCTCGAGGAGCGTGAGCCGCCTCCAAATGCATGCATTGGGCCCTTCTCCAAGCGCCATGAACACGCCCGGATTTGAGGAGCCGTCGAGGAACCTCTCACGCCGGTGATAGTTGTCAGGATCCGGGAACTAGTTCAGATCGTGTTGGATCGCCGCGATCTGGACCACCGTACCCGACTCGATCAGATCTCTTCCTACGGTGCATGCCTACTCGCGCTCTCGATCTACGACATAGTCGCTAGGACAAAGGCGGTTGAGCCTCCAGAAGGCAGGCCTCCACGTACTTCAGCTGGCTAACGGTGTTCAAGCTCGCGCCAGCGCCAGATCCGTTCACGAGGTCGATTTCGGCGATCACCTTCTGCTGCACATTGGGATGCGTGGCGACGAAGTACAGCGTATAGTAGTAATAGAGCGTTTCAAAGTCGATCACGAAGAGCGGGCACGTCTGGGACGTGAGAACGACGTGGGTGAACGCCAAATTGAACACCTGGTCCTAGGATGACACGTCGAGAATGTCGGCCATCGTGTGGAATTCGAGACTGTACGCCACCGCGCCGGTGTAATCGAATGTGAAGCCGTGGATGTCGTCGAACGGATCGATACAGCCGGAGCTGTTCGCGGCGGCGGCGGCGGCGGCCGCCATCTTGTCAGCCAGGTGGAAGCTAAGGCGCTCGATCGTGCAAGGACATACTCTGAAGTTTGTTATTGGTGAAGGGCACGCCGCCGATCTGCCAAACGAGTTTCCAGTCGTCGTACGGCCGGTCGCTGAGTCTGTTGTCCCAGAGGGGCACGCTGGTCTGGATGTCGAACGTCCGACGAGGCAGGCTGGGAAAACGCCGGATGAGTACCGATGTCGTCTGCATAAGCAGACTGAGGGTCTGGTACGTCCCACGAATCCGGCCATACCGTTGGCTGTACTAGTGCAGGATATCGAAGAAATTCTCGCGTCTGAAGCGCATGAAGTTCGTGCACATATAGGACGCGTATAACTCGTACGGGGTGCCCGCCTGCCGTCAGTGGTTCTGCAAGCAACAAATCTTTAGCGTCAACAAGCTGACTAAGACGTTGCTGGCTGGTGACCTCCGATCGGTCACGAAAGGCGGCTCCGCTGGCGACCGCCACGGCCAGCGGCGATATGAAGTCAGTCCGGTGTCAGTCTGGAGAATAATCTTTAATGCAGTGCTCGTCTTCATACGGAGTGGCGAGGGAAATGTTGGGTGTCGCCAACATGTTGAAAGGAAAAGACCGTAGAGATAGTGCTTCAAGATGAGCAACAATAAGTGGCCATTTGCCTTAAGTGGTGCGGCTGGAGAAAGGTGGTCGCCGCGCTGTGTACGGAGGTTTGACGAGATTTGGCGTTCGCAGGAACGATGAACTCTCTAACGTAGAAAGAGAGATGGACTGAGTGCAGTAAACAGAGAGTGAGGTACGTCGACAAGATGTTCATTTTCAGAGTGGACTTTTACCCTAGAGAGGGACCGGGTTACGAATTCATCTCTCTACGAATGAACTAAAATGGGGTGAGGGTTTAATGCCACAAAAGTAGCTGCGGCCTCTCGCGAATTACGGGCAACAGACAAGCCGGCTGATGGACGCGCCGGGTCTCTAAGAGCTGCTCCCGTTAGAATGGCTGTTAGACGTGGCTTCGCCACACCACCGTACGTCGGGCCGTAATGGGACAATGCGACGTTAAGGCCTTTAATGATGGCCTTTTGCGTAGGGCCACGCCTCTTTGTAGAAACCGACATTGTATGCGTCACTGAAAGCACTTTGGACAAGGCCGGCGGTAAGCGGTGACTTTTACGGTGCTCGGACGCTAGTGAGGGAAACTTCCCGGGCGCTTTATTAAATGCCTGCGGGAAAAACATTTGCCAACGATGTCTTCGCGGACAAGGAAGAGTGTTAGGGCAACCTTTTCGGTAATGTAATCTATGATAGTTACCGGGATCGGCTTCTTCTGCGATTTTAGGTGAACGGCTAAACCACGCAGCCGGACTACAAAATGTACACCGTTTTCGTTTTGTTGGATATCGTTTCGTGGAACAACACGAAGCTGAAGTTTCTTCTGTCCATGGATAAGTAGCCGATCAGGAAGTTTTTCGAGCATAAAGAAGACGAGGGGTCTGCCTCGAGGTAGACAATCTCACGAGCGGTGTGGGGCACATCAAGACATGTGGAGAAAAATGGTGTACAGCGCAATATAAATACCTCTGTATTCTAGCCAATGGCGGAAAAGGAAACAATGGCGTTGGATACGAGCACATAAAATCTTTTCTGTTCTCATTCAAGTGCTTTTTTATTTCTTTTTGGCAGAAAGTCGCTTCTGAGTTTTCACATTAGATGAGAAGTTGTTCCTGGTCGGCCGTTAAATGTAATCATAGCAGCTGGAACCGACTACATCTTCCTATGGCGTAAAGCCTCTAAACGTCAAGTTTTGCGCCGGCAAAATTTAATAACGCCTTGTCGGAGCAGTTGAATCCTTTGGACGTTGGTATGCGATGGCAATTTTCATTTGGACACTATGCGGAATCGGACATCAATTCGATACGACATGGCCAAGTACACTCATTTGCTTGATAATCACAATTCTAAATATTTTTCAAGCTAGATTTGCGTAACGCCTGACACATCTCTCATGGGATTTATTTTTTCTAAGTCCTAACAGGCTTCCATCTACATATATCAACCATCCTGCATGCCTATCGTTGGCATTTGGCTTACTAACCGAATTGGCTCTTGTTTTGTGCCGCGCATGTTTTCGTTTCAGGTGTCTAAGCGCAGAACCAAGGATCGGGACTCATGGCAAACCTGTTGTGTTCCTTCATCCGAAGGATTGCGGGGCGAGTTCTTGTTGAATTCGAGGGAGTGTAAAGTCATAGTCAGCTTGCGCGGGTATCGAGATAGTATCGAGGAACGTTTATTGTGGGTCGTTTTAGTGATAATCTATGCGCCGTGTGTCTGACTTCGGTTCGGCAGTCTGTGCAGTGATACGGAACATGTCGCGAAATAAGTCTTAATAAACATAATTTTTACGAAGACGGCGTATTTGTTAATCACATGCATGGATACACAGCTGCTTGTGCGGTGACTGTCAAACTTGTCAATGTTAATAAGCGTTTGTTTTTTTTATTAAATTCCTTACACCCTCTACCCGTTAAAATATGCAAATATTACATTCTCTGTGCAGTACAGGTTTCACAGGAACCTCCGAAAATAGGTAATCTCAAACAGCCAAGTCATCTAATTTCTCAATTAATCTCAACTAAAAATAAATTGTGCCAAAAATTGTTAGCACGGAAGGCCCGTTGAATTTTGTATTGAATGTACAACTTCCTCTAATATATGCTCTAGATTTCAGATTGATAGTCATTAGAAGCTCGCCAGATCCTCGGTGTGACCTGGATAGTATACTTATTTAGTTTTATATTTAGTTGCTTTATGCAGTTTCATTCTTGTTTATTCAAGGTCTTTTTTGCAATGAATGAGTGTCCAAAGTGAAACTTCGCGTGCCGAGATGTTGCTAGGCTATGATCGATCACAAGTGAAAAACCGTCTCTCCGCTATCTCAACAAACACGCTTCGACAACGAATGTTGTCTTCAACATTTTCCATTGTCGAAATGGTGTTGAATAAATAATCCTCGTTGTTCGCTTTTTGTAGTCATTTTGCGTACGACCCAATAGCACACCCAAAAATCCACTTCCCGCAGAATGTGGCTGAATCGGTGTGCTCCGTATGTCGGTTGGCAGAACTGCACCTCACGAATGCCTTCAAACGGCCATTGAAAGTTAAATGAAGAAGAGACCTGTATTCGCCATATTGTTTCTCTATGCAGATCTTGTGGTTTGTACGTCCATACGGTTAATTAGTGCATTCGTATTGCTTAATTAGTAGCGTGCTCAGCGGCGTGAACGCCAATGCAAGACGGAATCACCTGGCGAATGCGCCACACACCAATAGCTTATTTGTCATTTGAAAGTAAAGAGAAAAAAATTCCGAAAAACCATCCCTGGCGGGAGTCGAACCCGCGACCTTTGGATTAGAAGTCCAACGCGCTATCCACTGCGCTACAGGGACAATACAAATACGTCGCGATAGAGTTTAACGATGCCAATCTGACGCTGTTTCTACGTGGGCTCAGGTTATGACCAGGACGCGAATTCAGAGCCTATCCCGCTACTGATTTAGGCTCAGTTCTGCAAAGCTGTCCTGTAGGCTATGTCCCGTTAAGCTTTGCCCTAAAAACGCTTTCATGGTTCTGTCTTGTAACCGGCTTTCGAAGTAACATGATATATCTAATTGCTTAAATCACATTTAGAGACGTTCATGTCGAAAGTGTATCGTGGAACGACCTATACTGATTTTTGAATTTCGGTGGCAAGCTAAAAATGAGGTTGTTTTGATGAAACCACGTCGATTCTAACAGCTATAGGTGTTATTGTGCAATAGTAGTAGTGCATAGTCGAATGTAATATTCCTAAGGCAGGTGTACCATGTAAATAGACATGAATCTCTTTAGTTAATTACCGGTTAACTGGAATCCAGGATTGACGTGTCTAGCGAATAAATACAGTCACTATATGAGCGCACAATCCCTTCCTGTACGACAGAGTCGTCACGCAAATGTGCCCATTCTCATGGCGTTTCGTGGGGCGATGAAATCCTGCAAGTCCCTATCGAACATCGTTGCCATGAATATTCTAAAAGTTGAGCACAATATCGGGTTCGCTCGACGACGAAGCAGTGCGATGTCTTCCTATGGACCGGTTTGCCAGCAGACTGGCAGAACAGCGAACGCTGAAGGCATCTGCCGAACATCGATGTTTGGAGCGCCACAACGTTTCGTTGTGCTTCAAATTGCAGCGATACTGCCCAAAAAATTTATGCGAAGAGTTTTGCGACTTGGATACGGTGCTGATGATAACTGCCAGGTGCTGTCTCTGTCGAATAGGAGTACGCCGTGTAATGAAAGCTCATTTCGCGCGTTTCGTTCGCTGTCTGTATCACCTGTAGTTTTGTCCGGGTAAGCTGTTGCAAAATTTGGCCTGCCCGTTTCCCACAGTGGGAAAGCGCTGAAACCCGAAGCTTTTAAAATCGAGCCACATATTTCAGATACAACAAACGGCCTAGATAAGGCCCAATTGAAAATCGAAATAACAATAGAGTATTTCCATTGGCAGAAATCGAGCATCCGATCGTTATGTTAGCGTGCAGCTTATTAAGTGTTGAATAGGCTCGGCGTGGAACGAAAATTTGGCATATTTTTGAAATATTCTTCTGATTCAACCTCACAGTACATTGTGCTAGGTTTGATGTGATGATCGGCAGGACACGAAAAGCGGGACCGCTTAAACAAGACATCGTGCGCGAGCAGTTGTCAACAACTCATTTCCGTTCGAATGCATCGCACACTCGATATATTAGCATGTTGACGTATCTAGCGGATTAATTCAGTTTATATATACATATTTCACTTCTTCCGATTGCCTATTTTCTACAGACATAAGTGCAAGTTTGCCGATGGCTTCAAAATGTCATGTTGTGAAGATTCGCTGCGAAATGGCCATGATACGACCTGTTTCATGGCTCATTTAGCGATCTACATATCGACGGTTTGTAGTTGTCCGCAGACGGTGAGATGATGTCGACGAATGCCGGATTGGTTTGTTGCTCATGCAGACGCATGTCAAGGATGTCCGTGGCGACGTCCACGAACTTGCTTTTCTGATCGGTCATGCCACCCAGATAGAGGTTACGGCTGCGGTCGGGTCGAGCTCGAAGCCACTGGCGTGCTCGGAGAGGCTCTAGCTCACCGGTGCTCCGGACCACCCGCAGGATCTTGTCTGTCAGCCGGAGATTGAGTCTCTCGGCGACTCCAACGATTCCAAGCTCGGTCCGTCAGAACAAACTATCTATTCAACCAATGTCAGATGCATTTGGCCACGGTGAAGGCAACGCATTCGATGCTAAAAATAGCGACACTACAGTGGGTGAGAACCGTCTCTCCCTCTCTCTCTTTCACCCGTCTTCTTTTCATTCTCTCCCTGGCCAATGCGGTTGTCAACACTCGGCCCGTCAGAGCAGGTTATCTACTGAGCCAACAGCGACTAAAACGTTGGCTTGGCGGGAACATCTCAAGCAGTTCACGCCGGTACGCTTGTACAGCCACTTGCAAACAATGCAGGGGCAAAAAAAGAAGAGCCAAACAAAGTCGATAAACACGCGGGAGACGAGTGCCGCCGCCACAGCAGTACTCAACGGTTGTGTAGGACAAGTCAGCGAATGTCGACGTCACACTGAGAAATCATTTCGAGTGGCTTTTCTTCTCTATGGCGTTTACCGAAGAAGCCGTATGCCAGTGGGCAGACACCTACGTGGCGCACATTCTGACGCGCAGCGAGGTAAGCGATCAACAGACCGCTTAAGATATTACGCCCTCAAAGGCGGACGTCGCGCGTTACCAGAGACCACTGGCGTGCCGACGTGATGGACCGGATCGCATGAAACGAAGGCTGCACGGAAGGCTACGCTAATTCACTACGCGGAGCGCGCCTGTTGGAAAACGGGGCTAGCCCGGGTTATGGCGCGCACCGGAACTCCTTTGCTGATGCTGTTTTTAGACTACATTCTTCGTCCGTATAAGGCATTTCTTCTAACAGCGGCCCTTTAGGAGCAGTCCGAGCCTGCGTATGGCCTGAAGCGATTATCATCGTACCGGAAAGGTCTGACGAGTCTCTAGAACGATCGGAAAATCCTCGAAGCACAGACGTGGTCCATGTGACGAAGACATTCGTTGATCAAATTTGTCAAGTGTGTACTCTACCAGTCTAACACTCGGCTGTGTACGTGAACGACTATTTCTGCTGTGCGTCTCAGGGTTGTTGTACAAACATGTACAAATTCTCCCTCATGATGTTGTTCACATCTCGAGACACAACGTCATGAAGAGACCTTGGTCAGACCATATTGTTATAGTTATTACATTTAGTAATACTTCTTGTGGATGCTGTAAGCGGATGTTGGTGTTACGTTTTGCCAAAATGCGAGGTGTTTGCGATTTTTTCGAGTTGGCGGGCTACGCTTTTAACGCTTTAAGAATTGCTATCGATTTCAGCTGCCGGCGCCAGGGACAATACAAGGCCTTCTTCCGGATGTTCGAGGCGTGAGTTCGAGACCGGTCGTCATTTGGAATGCACTTCCAGATCAATGTCCGGACGCGGTGAATCGCCGGACGAAGTCGGCGACTCTTCTGCTTGGGAAGTGCGCTGAGGACATGCCCTTGAGCAGCGAAGACAACGTTGCTAGAAGAAATACGCCGAGTCCGGGGACAGACAGGCCTTGCGCACGAATCGTGTCAAGGCGAAGTCCAGCAGCTCGATCGTCCCAGAAGGCTAGGCAATCTCGACAACTTTCGCCGTCTAAGAAACTTGTTGTCTGAAGGTCATGCGTTAAGTTTGCCACCGGTAAAGCCCGCGCCACTAATTTTTCGTACGACCTTCCATTGTCGCCGTCAAGGGACGATGGTCATTTCACGCCAGAACAAAACAGGCGCACTAGAGAAATGGCTGAGGAAAACGTCCTTGGCGGCATCCACCCGTATCCACCAGTACGCCGCGAAGAGGCTGGCGTCTCTCGCGAAGGACACTGAAGACGTTTTCCCGCTCAGGCCGCGCGAGATTCGTGTACAGGTAGGACACATGCCACTCGAAACCTGTTGAGGTGCCTGACCTTGAAACGCTCGCACGATGACTGTGCACTACAGAGCACAAATGGCGGCACTATAACGCGACACTTTTCAGCGTGTGCTTCGGAGTGCTGGTGGTCCTTTCGGTCCTGCCCGACAAAACGTCGCAAAGTTCGTTGCTGGCCGCCATTATGGCGTCGGCTAAATGGACGGACAAAATTGCCGAGTGCCGCTCGAATAGGTTTATTCCTAACCACACAAACTCGCTAATGTGACCTACAGCGTTCGCGTATATTAGTCGCTTTCCTAATATTGGCATTTTTACGAGGATATCGTTCGATATAGAACAAGATAATCCATACCCTCGTCTTTACTAGATAGCTGACCTGAGATGGCCTCAGCCCGGCGTCATGCGCTTCGCCGGCATGCGCTTCATCTCTTTCGTTTCCCAATTGCTTTAGCACTCTCATATCCCAATCACCAGTGAGTGTTTTGGGAACGGTGCGAAAAAGGCTCCCTCATGAAAGAACTCGATCTTCACGAGGGTCTCCTCGCGTCGCTGCGGCCCGTCTCTAAATGGCAAGAACGCCTTCGTCACCGACGATCCGTCGAGGAACCTCTACGGTCGAAATCTGTTCGACTCAGGGAAATAGGCCGGATCGAACTGTACGACAGGTACCAGAATCTGGATCTTCATACCGGGCGCGACCGGCGCCCCGGCAGTTGTGCGCCCCTTGTCGCGCACACCGGGTCGATGATGAAGTCCGTGGGGTAGAGCCGCAACGAGGATTTAGGCCTCGATAAACCTGAGCTTCTGAAATTCGGCTGTGTTCGACTCTCCGCCCTCCCAGCGGACGGCAGCGGCCATCTCGTCGTAAGCCAGTTCTTGGGACTACAGATCATGGCGAGGTTGTACAACGTGAAGTACAGTGTGTACGCCACCGTTTCGAAGCCCGCCACGATGAAGAAGAACATCTGCGGCGCGACGGCGTCGTCGGTGAACTCGGCGTGGCTCGGGTCCTGTTCGTGCAGCTAAATTCCGAGAAGGCCCTGCCGGCCCCCAGCCGCGTTCAGGGAGCCGCCGCCGCCGCCGCCGCCGTCGCCGCTTGATGACGAGTGCGGTAAGGTCGTGGAAGAACTTGGCGCTGCGCTGGCTCGAGAACTCGGTACGCGACGAGCACGTCCTGAAGAGGAAGGCCCGACGAACGGATCTTTCGTATCGGCCGCTGAGTCCAGACCGGACTGAGGCGCTGAGGCCGGATGTTCGGTCGGCGTCAAACAGCCTTACGGCAAAGCGCAGACCCAGCTGCTCTGTCTTCAGCGTCATGCTCCGAAGCCTTGCTACTCGTGAAGTCGGCGGCGCCGGCGGAGCTGATGCATCGCCCGGCAGTTTTCGAACGACTGGGCGATGAGTGAGCCGCCCCATATCGGCACGCCGGTCTTGACGTCGACGGTTGATCTCGGCGAAATTACGGATGAGCACGTCCTGAGCGACGCCAGACGACAGATAACGCCGGACTGAACCTTTGCTACGTCCCGTAGACGACGACATTGTAAACGCCGACTGTACTCGTGCAGGACATCACGCAGGACATCGTTCTCGCGGGGGATCGGACAAACGTCGTGTGAAGAAGATATGACAGATACGACTCGCGCGCGACGCCCAGACTGTGCCAGCGCTGTTCGAGGCTCTTCGTCTTCAGCACGCGCAGAAGCGCGGCGACCGCAAGAAATGCCGCAATTGCTTTGAGCACGTCGCTCACGAGCAAATGCACGCACGAGCGGAGACGCCGACCAGTGAAAGGAGAACGACTTTTGAGCACCGACGCCCGGAGCGATGGAGCGTCGGCGAGTCCTGTGAGCTAAACAAGAGCGAATCCTGCGGTGTTGTTGTGGTGGCGTGTTCACGTCTGTTGGCTCGTAAAACGACGACACCGCTTTTTGATGTTGACCTTTGCGTGGCGGCGCCGAGCGGTTCGTTTCCTCCTCGTAGGAAAACGCCAGTGATGGCTACAACGACGCCATGAGTGAATCCTCCATGGACGCCGAAGTGAGCCTCAGATCGTCTAAGCCATTTAGAAGGTCTAGCTTTTCCCGTTGTTCCGAAGTTCGGTGCCGATGGCGCTATCACGCTAGGCCAGCACGCTTCGTCAGACATGCTCAGGTTACTTCGGCCCGACCGTCCTTGTCGACATGGTCTGATGTCCTGCAGTTGTTGTCGGCGTGTCTGGGTGCCATCGTACGGCAGTTGACAAGCACCGAAAAATGGTCGGGCTATTGAACGGCTCTTCCTCAACGCGAAGGCCACGCGGATGAATTCTCCGGTATTCAAAGCCGAAAATGTTTGATGCTGCTGAATTTGGCAGCGCAGCTGGATTAGATATTTTCCTGGCTGGAAAATTCATCGATAGCGAACATTTTCCCTGGGGCTACGCTTCAGCTCGATCAGTAGCAGATTTCATCAATTTCGAGTTGCTAGAACGTACAAATGCCTCTGCGGCTTTGCTCGTCTGCGAGACCAGATCAGAAGTGCGCGCTAAGGCTAATCATCATCATCATCATCACCATCACCCACAATAATTTCCTCCGATGATCTCGGCCTTAATAGAGGTCAAGGGGAGTCGGAAAAAGAGTGGCCATCTACGCTCAATGTACGGAGGTCGCCCCCAGCCACGCGGACAACGGAAAGACGCGTTCAAATTGGTACTGACGGAACCGATGAGCTGGGCAGTGACTTTGGCTGAGTGATGGCTCCCGCGGGGGCCTGTCTCGTCCCTATGATTCGTCCGCATAGCGTTCAAATGCCAGCACAGCGACGTCGGAGCGACCTGCCAGAATCGGCGCTACGGATGGTGACTTCTACGCGTGAAGTGCCCCGTTTGTCGTTCCTGCTGACCGGGAGACGCGACAATCGGCAGTAACGAATTCGGCCAAACGTCACGTACGCACCGTTACGTCAGCTACTGTTGAGTGGACGCGCTTGACGTAGGCCATCATCCACCGAATGTGCGCGACGAGTAAATCGAGTCTCTCTGGTGGCGACGCACAGGGGGGCCTAACCTATAGCGGCCTAGCGCGGGGAGCCAACGGGAGTCGCTAGCCGTAAAAACAGCGCTTGAGAAATGAGAAGAGAAATCGCTCCCAGTACGAACGCTGTACGCTGAGAAGAACGCGTGAATTTCGGGGGCGTTTTCCCTCTCGTGAAAAGAGAAGGACGAAGTTCGCGTGACACGGACATACTCCTTTGCTGTCACGCCCATCGCAGATTTCACAGGTTGATCTCGATCTTGCTCCTTTCCTGGATTCAATTGTCCACGCATCGGCCTTTTTTCTGGCCTCTGGCCACGTCGGCAGGCCGGTGCGACCAGATAGGCCATTCAAAGGCCATTATCATAGCTGAAATCATCCACGGCATTGACGCGCGTCAGCAAATTAGGCGCACAGGTTTTCTCGCATGGCGACCCTGCTGAAAACGACACCCTCGAGCCTATCGAGCGCGTCCCCGCCAATT
>MNPL01027663.1:985-13873 GCA_002081605.1 Tropilaelaps mercedesae
AATTCGCTTGGTTAAAGACCAATGAAAAAAGTCAAGCAAGCTTTTTACAGATGCGGGTTTCCTTAAAGGGTACAAGGTTTTCTTCTGTGGTGCCTCAATCTAACACTGTATTTTTGTGTAGCTCTTCGTAGACCAAATTTCACAGATCTTGAGTTACCTTTTATTCACTTTGACGAAATTTACCTCCACTATTTACCTATATTGCAGGGGATCCGTGGTAGTTACAGCTCTAACATTTTTCTTTCTTCTCTGAGCCCCTATTGATGGCTATTTTAAGCTAGCCGAATTCGACCTTGGATGAGAAACCTACATTTATGTGCTATCGGCCTAAATAGCGTTAGCTTAAGCTCGCCTGCTCACACTAAAATTTCTCACAATGTACGATCATAGCTGAATAAGTGATCTGGGGCTCATATTTACGGTAAGCACGTAGTCTGATCTAGAGGATTCGACACATATGCCGAATTCGTTTCAGTGAATGGTCTCTATGGTAACCGGAGTTTCGCGAAGGCAAATCGTTCCGACGTTTTTTACCGTTGTATAGGGTTGGAGGAACGTGGCTCGCCGGCGTACTTCGATAGACACTTTGAACACGTTGGCAAACATGTGCCGTTAAAGCAGACAGCCGTGCTCAGCTAGAAGCTTTTATGTAACAAGCGAAGGATTCTTCTATGTCCATGTCGCAAAGTGCTGTTCCGAGCGCTACAGCACAAAAGCGGAAGCAATGTGATCGCCAATCTCGCCGAATCGTGTGGCTTGAAAGCGCTGAAAACGCAATCATCCCTTTGCGCGGTGCTTTAACGCTGCATATACATTTTCGTATATATATTTTTTCTAATTTCTAGGCAATTACAGAGTGACATGGGGTCTATAAATCCCATACCGAAGTTTGCCTCTGGGTTTTTGCCTAATTTGGACGGGTACATGGTCACGAAACTACGTTGCAATCGTCGCTCCACGAATTCAATGCACGATATCGTGTATCGGGACTGCCGACGTCCAGCCGTTCTCCGTTTCGTCCTTGTCAGCTGGATGTAGATGTATAAAACTGAGCTTCAAACCCAGTACAATGGCTGGAAACTGTTTCATAGCTTGAGAAAATGCCATAATGGCAAGCGCCATTTCTAAATATCGCTGGTCTGCGAGGCATGATTAGCTTCATGGCCATGAAAGTTCTGCCACTCGTTAACTCTTGCCGTTTAGACATTTAGAAGTTATCCATTCGTTTTTTTTTAGCGCATCTACAGGTACGGCTCAGGCTAAATGTCGGCAGTAACTATAGCCGCTGAGGCCAAGTTTCAAATCTGGTGTCACCACCGCGCGGGATCCTTTGTTGCCTTTGCCGGGTTGCCTTTGTCTAGCTTAAGCTTAGCCTGCCCCTGCCGGACAAATCAGTTGGTTTTGCTCAAGCGCTTGTCTTGCAAAAGATACGAACTCTCTGATGTCAGCGTTGAGCACGTTATGGCTCTCTGATTACTTATCAAATCAAGAACTTCGGCGGTTAGATAGGTGCAAGGTTAGAAAATTTTTCGAAATTTTAGACCCTGGCTGCGTTCTTGTTAGGCCTAGGTTGAATTTCGGGCTACATGGGTCGAAACCCTGTTGAAAAATGCGAACTGCGAAATGCGAAGATAACTCTGAATTCAGTGCCACAATGTCTTACTGTATTTTACCACGATTACAATCAACATATGGCGTTGAACAAGACATAAGACTATATCTTGGAGCGCTATTTTTGGAAACTAATGCACCTTATGCTACACTAGGTCTCCCGAACAGGTCTTCTCGATATGAAAACTTGGACTGACGGCTACAGGCATTAGCGCAAATGAAGAATATTCTAAAGCATAACGCTGAACTTGGATAACGTATTGATAAAGACTACAACATCTACGCTTAACCATTTGGAAATAAGGCGTTTTTGCAGCAGCTTCGAACTGCTGAACTGTTTAAGTGAAATAATATCTCATCTACTGCTACAATGGTGACCTAGAGGTGACGTTCTATGTTAGTATTCTGTTCCAGCAGCATAGAATTTTCAAGCAAGGCGCATTTCATTGGCCTACAATGGCCGTGCGCGTATTCCCAGATTGCGCAGGTTATTTGGTGCCGATTTCAAACAACCGATCGAGAAATACTGCCAGGGACTAGAAAACTTACCACATCAACATCCGGCGATTCCTGAGTGGTTCTCTCTTCGTCTACCCATCTCGGCCTGCCTTGACTTGGTTTGACCTATTTCAACCTGCCGCGCTGTCCACCCAGCCACGCATAACCGAACCGCAAGACCAATCGATTTCTTGCGAAGTTGTCGCGCGCGTAAACATATCGTTTCCAGATCGAAAATAGCTCGTTCACGTTGCCTGCCTACCTGCCTGTAATCGGCTATCCTTCGATAGTGCGGCGGGCGTCTGTAGGATGGTGGGCGGCTGGCCACCGTATAGATAGGCCACGCAGACAACTCCTAAACCCCACGTCGCCTCGAGAAACGAAGGGGCCACGTAGAGAAACTGGAATATAGATTGACACGTGGTGGATCTGCCTTTGGCGACGGCACCAAGAGCCAGCTTCCAGCATGAGCTAGACGACGCCGTAGCAAAGCAGGAAATGGAGCTCACTCGTGCAGGAAACGATAGCATTTGACCTGCCCGCTGGTCTTGCTGCTTCCAGTGCGGGTCCTTTCAACCCAGAGCGCTCTTTATGTGCAGTCGAAACGCCTGTCCGGGTCTTTGGAAAGGTTTGGTGGAACTTACCTCACTTTTCGGAGAAAGCCCTAACTCGAGGAAAGAAGCCATGAACAGCCATGCCGGGCTAACCCTTTTTGCCACGATTCAGTTCTTATCGCACGCTTAGCGGGTCCTCAGCTGGCTGGCCTAGAGCCTTGGGCAGGCTTCGTGCATTGGGAAGCGCCAGAGTCGAAAACGCGTCTGGTCAGCGGCCATTGAGGGCCGACAGGATCAGCCCCAGGACCAACTGGCCTACCGATTCGTCCTAAGCGTCGGTGCGAACGGATGTTATTTCCTTTCTGGTTGTGGTGACAATAGCGCATTGGAATGACGCGCTGCCTTCTGGTCCTGCTGGAGTTGAATCATCCCGAAGTGTGTGTATGTAGAGGATAATACGTATATATATGTATGTATTGTATCGACGGGTCGGGAGTTTACGGCCGTATAGAATTTGCCAGTGGCTTTTTCATTGCTTCCGGAAACCTTCCGAACTGTCTGTGTCAATGCTTTTTTAGGGTTGGCCTAGCACTCCCGGCTCTAACTTGTTAGTCAACATTTGAAAACTAGAAACGTTTGCTTACTTCACTGCTCGCATCTAAACATTCGAATCAGCCTTGGCTCGCTGAAGGGGTATTTGATGCGCTGTCACTTTTCCGTCACTTGACTGACATATCTGTGTTCTGCTTTTCAAGAGAAGGGACCTTCCGCCGGACCTTTGAAAGCCTAGACTGAACAGTTTGCTACGCCAGTCGAAACTGCTCAAACGCATTTTATCGGCTCAAGGCTCACTTACAGGTGCGCAACATTAATGCTGCATTCAACAATGGCGCTGTGTGTCCAAACACCAGATCGGAGTTCTTGAGCCGCAGAACCTACACGATAGGCCGCACTTTTACTCGTGCACGTGCACATCGGACAATATCTCGTTTTCCGAGAAGTCCTAGAGCGGTAGCTTGTAAACCGTCTAACAAGCCTTCCAGCGATAATGCTACATCCGGCATGTTACATTATGCACTGAACGCGAATCCTCGAGTTTGGCAAAGGAAGAGCGGCAGTAGCAGGTCTCGGCTCGCCTTCTGACGCTTCAGCAGGGCTCCAGGGATTCGGGAGCCAGCTGAGGGGCTATTCTTTCCATTTTCCTGTTTCCACTGTTCCTTGCTTCCAGCGTTCCCGGCGGATTCTTGCCATCGGATATCGATGGGGCTATCAGTGCAAGCTGGCACCTTTACCACACCACGGCCGTAACGGTCCGGCCACGGGGAGAGACCTGGCACGATTGGCCACTGTACAGTCGGGGAGGGACCTGGCCACAGACAGGACAAGTACCGCAAACACGCTCGGAAGAGCACAAAGGTTATCGGATTTATAGAGACAAACATTCGATGCAAAGAATGTCCTAGTTGAGGAGAAAAAGGAGGATGGGCAGAAGGAAAGGAAATACGCGTTTTGTGGGTATCGTTAACTGTTAATGTGCTTTTATTATTATCAGCATGCATTTTTATAATAACATCGTATCTGCACCGTGCACAACATATTGGTCTCGTTTAGGCTGATCGGTGCATGACCAGGCCCGTTAGTTGTGGCATAGGATGGCCTTGTCGAATATCGCAAATTAGACGTCGATACTATATAGGAATATAGGTACTAAAAAAAAACCGTTTTTACATTATTATAACACCGTGTCGTAATCCTAATAATTTAAGTACAATTCTAAAGTTTCTTTGCGATAGCTGGCCTACCCGAGGGTCATAAAAATAACGCTAGAAACTACCATAGCATCACCTTTTCGAAGCCTACGGAGTGAAGTCTAACTGAAGTGGCATTTTCACTTGACATGATTTGCTTGAATAATCTTGATAAGTTACTCTATTCGTTTAAAAAATTAAACCGAACAAAGTTCGATCGCCGTACTACCGACAGTAACGGTATTTGCCGAAGGGATGCCTCTGCCGCCGAAGTTCCCGTCCAATCTTCCAGCAGAGAAATGCAGTTTCGGCTTTCTAGATCGCGAGTGTTAACTTGGCTGCCAACAGAGACTCCCAAGGACGCTAATTGCTGGCTGCTGGTCGGCCTTGAGAAAATTTCGCTTTTTATTGAAAATACGTATCACCTGTTCCCCGCGATTTCTACCACGGCTGGATTCTGACCACGGCACCTGGACCGAAGTGTAGGGACGAGTGCGTAGGAAATGGTTTACGCGCACGGTTTCTTATTATCTGTGGAATAAAAACGTCTAAATTTGGAAGTCGGCAGAACTCCTCGAGGCAGTGGCCTATTGACAAAAGAGCAACGTGCAGACGCCAATGTCTTGCCACTAGAAGCCCGTCAAAGGGAAGGCTAGCTGTTGTACTGGTGTTACTGACTTACAAAGAAAAACGTTTTTTTAGTAAAAGGAAAAATAAGTCAGAAAAACTAGCCTTTTCGATAAAACTTGTGGAGATATTCTCAACTTTTGTTGCCTTACATATGTTTGCTTTTTTTCTAATGGTGAACATTTCGCTCCAGCTGTACGCTATCTATACCGATTCCGGCGAGGTCATCGTGGCATTTATTTATCTTAGCCTCTTTTATAGAATTGCGTTTAGCGTATATATTGACATCAAACACCTCCGCGTATGTTTTCACTTCAATCAATTTTTTCGAGACGGCGAGAAACTTTGTCTCCGCTGACTGTTTAATGTACTCGCCCGTAACTTACTCCAGGTCTGCGTAGAGTGCGCTTATTTATTCAGACGCTTTCGCAAAGTGTTCTTCGCAGACCAGTCACAAATTAGTCATTAGACTGAAAAGTTTTACGAAGGCGACGGCTTAGGCAAAGTAGGGTGGCGCGGGAATCTAGCTAGATTTCCCCGCGCGGCCTCGCCGATGGCGATGGAACTGTAGTTAAACAGGTGTACCGTTTTTGCGTAGGAAAGGCCCCCAATTGCGTTCGCAACAATGCGGCGCGTCCGCGCCCCCCGGCTGAGAATCGGGATCTAGCAAGTAGGCTCCGACCGACAGCACTCTAAAACAGCGTAGCTTGCAGCAATTAACATTTATGGCGGTGCGCACCACCAGCAAATAGCAAACCGGAAAGCAAGTTGGCCTGAGGCATTCAGTGGGCTTCCCGACGATTTGGACGGTGTTGAATATCTTACAGGCGACCGAGCAAAAGCACGACTGCCTCTGACAAACACACTGGAGAGCGGGAGCTGCCGGCGTTATCAGCTTGGTAGTCCAAGTCTACCAGTGGGATGAACTCGTTTGCGAAGTTCCGAACGAAAAAAACTTTGAAATTAATGCAACGTATAGACTCGTACATTGAGGTAACGATTGTTTTGTAATAATCTGTGCTAGGTGTCCGATGGATTACCAGGTGTACAGTTCGGATTGCACGTAAAGGGTTCATTTTAAGCGCGTACAGGTATCAATGTTGGTAGAAAAGAAAGGTATCTCGGGTAGGTGGAGCTGAGAAAAATGCACTTGCTTTGGGGGAAACTTGATCAAGGTTCCCTTGAAAAAGAGTGAACTTCCAAAGATTGCTGATAACATTATAATAATGATGTCCGGTAAATATGTAAAGGTCAATTTCCAGCAGTACATTTGCACGATCCGCGTACGTTCCTTGAGATTTTAGCCGAAGTAAATTTATAGAAATTTATAAATAAATTGGTAGAAGACAATGACGATCAATATCTTTTAATCTCTTAACGATAACTCAAAATAATAAAACGACCTAGGAGCGCAGAGTGCGTAGAGCGTTCTTGCTCAGGTTATCGTAATTTGAGCTCTTTGAGAGCTTATGCTTTATTTTCCCTAATCATAAGGACACACATAAAGCCTTTCTAACCAACTAAACTGGGGTTAGATAGAGAATTTCAGTTGAAGATTTGCGCAAAATGCTTTTCATGACATCAAAAACTGCTCGTGCCACAAAAAACAAGTGAAACAAACAAGCAGACCAGCAATCTATGTAGTGGTTGATATATATTTCACATGTCTAGTCAAATACTAAGTGTTTTAAAAGTGTAAAAAACGATATAAACAACGGAACGAGCTGTCATCCAATGCGGTGAAAAGTACGAATTGTACCGGCAATGAGCGTTACACCGTTACATCTGCAAATGCTTGCCGCCAACTGTTAGGCAGGTGTTGACATTGCTTTTCTCAGCTAAAGTGACGGATGACAATACGTTAGATTGGCATATTGTTGCTTTTTCCGCTCATGAAAAGTCGTCACGTAGTCCCTCAATAATAACCTCGACGTTTGTTCTTCGACCGAACTAGAATACTATTCAAGTAATGTCCCGAAGTCGGTTTCGAATGGCCTGCATTGAACCGCGATGGTTTCGAAAATAATGAGCGAAGCCAGTCTCGCGCTTCGGAGTTCCCAGGCGGAATAGATTTCTGAGCAGCTCTCTTGAACGAGGCTACCGACTCCAGTGCGCTTTCATTAGGGCAAACGCAAAGAATGAACTGGTTCGAACTGTTTGACCGCTCGGTACTATATAGCTACCTCAGAGTGTTTTGTGCGGGAAGGAATCTAAATGCGTGCGGACCTTAGTAATAATGCCTTATCGCGGACAGGCGATTCAGACGGTGAGGTTTTCGCGCCGGTCTTTGTTTCGACTGTTTCTTGTGAGGAGCTTCTGACCAAGGTGTCAGACCCGAGCTGAGAACGTTGGGTTTTCGTAAGGTGTGCTAATATCCAGCTTTGATCGAACCGGAGAGACCTTAATAACCATTCTCATGGCCTCATGGCAACTAGCAGCTTAGTGAGCCCACTCTTGATTTCAATTCTGCAAAAATCGCTGTAACGCAGGTTCTCTATTGAATATGAGAATAGGGAATATAAGAGAATATTATACATATAGGAATATGAGAGCGCTTGGTTTGCCAACTTAGCTCCCTTCGAGGAGTCCACAGAGCCCGAAGGCCATCGATCAAATCGATGCTTATTCAAACTGTTTTCTCCATCCTCTCGGCAGATGCATTGATATATATGCGAAAGTGTCGCCGGTAGAGAGATGAGGGGTGACCTATAACTTTGCTAAATCCCTTCGAACGAACTAAATGGTGACAGATCATGGGAGAATAGAAAAGATTTCACCTAAAATTTCCATGAGCTCTCACTGACAAAGGCGTGCGTTATATTTGATCCAAGATGATCCAACAACGCCAACAGTGGCTCTGCTCGAAGTCTGTCACGAATTTGTTTTTTGGCCATATGCCTACTTGTTGCAGTTCCGCGATATCTTGATGTAGGAACTCTGACGACCAACATCAAGGCTCCACCTGATCCACAATAGTTAGATGCCCCTAAATTGACTTCCAAAAGGAAAAAACGTGAACACTTTTCGCATCTACGCGTTCTATTTGACAGTCTTTATGGTACTCTTGACACAGCATATTGCCGAAAATAGCAGCAAATATTCTGATCCTCTCTCGGAATATCTACTGCGCTCCTTTTGTTTCTTTCGCTCCAAAGATCCAACTATTTTTGGTGTGGTTTAGACGGCTTTGAAAAAATGTTCTAAACTGATCGCGTGTTCGTTTAGCAGACGGTTAGTTTAAAAAGCGGATTTCGTAGTTACACTTTTCGTCTAATGCAAGCACGTTTTCAAGCTAAATGGTGAATTTGTGCTTTTTCTTTAAGTACTTTCTTTTACCGACAGATAAACTGCGATAGGAGCAGCAAAGTGGCAGCAGTATTCGTAATGTCTTCGATATTTAATGCATGTATATACACATATATACATATTACTCGAATTCATCTCCTGTAGTTTCGTCTGAAGACAACCCTATCAGAGTCCAAAATCTCCACTGCCGCGCTGATATAAGACCTTCATTTATTAATTTGAGATCTGACATTGAGGCGAAGAGTTGTGATAATTGTCGAACAGCCGAACCGCCTACACCCTTTCGAAAGTCTCAATTTCTCCGACATCTTCTAGCGGCTCAGGATGGCACCGCCGGCAACTCCGCCTGTGGCGTACCAAAAATTCGTCTTTCTCCGGCGAAGCCTGCTCCTCCATACGTTTCTCGCGTATCCCACACCCAGCAAGCCAACTTCTACCGGGCGTTCCCCGCTTGCTTGTTCAGCGTAAGTGATCCGTCACTCTTGTCAATGGCTCACTGCCCCTCCGGGTGGACGGGCGTCCGCTACCTCTACGACAAACGCCGGAGCCCCTCAGGACGGGCTCGGCGTTGTTTTCTGCCGACATCGGTTTGACCTGCCAGTGGTACATCGTTTCACCATTAACTAACCGTTAAAAGGGTCACTGGCTAGACCGAGTTGGACAGACAGAGGTACAAGTGGCCGTTGTAGGACCAACGTCAAGAGCCCTCCTAACCCTTTCGGCGAGTCTTCTGCTGCGTGGCTCCCCGCCGGCTGTAGAGATACAAAGAATGGTGACAGCGGTTGACTCTCTACAGGGCTCACGATCGGCAAAACGCTCTGAACGCAACGAAATCCCCGGACACTTAACAGCGCCCGAGGTCGGTCGCGGCCTAAAGGCACTTCGTAGGCTGAGGTTGATCACGTTGCCCACCGAAGCGTATCAGACCTTGTTATTGGTTTATAGCGTGTTTATGAATCAAAAGCGAAGCGTAAACTGGCCAATGGAATGGTTACCCATAGAATGATAGGAAAAAGACATCTTTCTACGTTTCAGAGACAAATGAGATGAGGTCTCGAAAACCCTCTGACTCATAGACGACTTCAAACGAAGGTAGGTTAGTCGAGTGATCTGCGGAGACATTATCAGGGCTTTGCCCTCCGATCACCTAGGCTGGAGTTAACAGTACGACCTGCACTAACGAGGCCGGTAGCACCAGATAAACGATAACGACACCCTTTAGCTGACCGCCACTTTCAGCAGTCTTCAGTGTGACACAAAATTTATTATTGCCGATTTCTCTAAAACCGCGTGCTCTACCTCCAATGGGCGAAATATCCGTCCGAACCAGTTTTGTCCAGCTCGACTAGCATGACCTAAACGCTAGGCTTACGAGGCTTGTTCCTGTCTACCGATGCGTACTCCCACCCCTCCCAACAACAAGCACCTTCAGACCCCACTCGGCCACTGAATTACTTCTACGGGCTGGAAGTAAGGCTCTATGCGGCCCCTCTTGGCGTGGTGCAACGCGGTTACGCCCTCCCCACCCGTCCCACAACACCGTCCCTACATTTGTTAGCGCTGACAGCACTTCTTCATTCCGAAATTTCATTATCGCCGATTTGTGTCCTCCGAGTGAGGGAAACGCTTGGGATGTGCGCCCATGAGCTGCGTGAATGGGGGACCATAAGGCCTAGCTTTGCCCGCTTGATGTCGCTAGCGAAGCCGTCTCGAGCCAACGAAATTTGTCAATATCATCTCTACGGCCAAAAGAGGCCAGAAAAAGGCGTCGGGTTTACGTTAACAGGAGGGTCTACACCCGGCAGGGGGCGAGAATCACTTTATACGGCGACTTACATATGCACCGAAGTTTGTATAGGGCGGGACGTCGCAGTGGTTATCGGAGTCCCTGCATGATTATCACGGTTAGTTACGTAACGTATAGTCGAAAACTTAGCCACTGCGGTGTTCGAACCAGTAAAGGCCATCGATGGCATACATCGAGCGAAATAAATGGCATTGCTAACACGTTTCACAATCTAATACCGCGCGACTAGATCTGTTCTGTATCGGGCCAGCAATATTTTCTTGATGAGTTTGATATTTCGTTATCAGCCATTGCGAATGTATAGGCAGAATAGAAAAACAACTCCTGGGTGATTTACAAAATATATAAATGGCGCGTCGATTTTCGTATAGCGTGTCAAATGTTGTTTCGTATAACGAACTTCGGCATAGCTCCTCAGGCCAGACCGGCTCAATGTAGAAAAATGGTGACAGCTTTTTATTATGTTACGGCAAAAAAGAACGATGGGCCAGCCATCGTCTTCTGTCTTACGTAAAGGAAAACATTATCTGGACATTTCTGTATTAAACGTCCTTATCGAGCACTTCTACACGTAAAGTTGATTTTATTCGGCCTTCATGCCGACTTTGTGTCTTTTGTCTACCGCTGTCTGCTCACGAAATGGCCTAACGAATGCTGTGTCTACTTGGCAATACGTCAAGCAAATGGCTTGGCCGATATCCAGTTTAACAGGCAGCTGCCGCCATGCAGTGTTGTCATCTATGGAAGCATTCACTCACCGTTCTTCCAGACCGCCCCATTTACCGTCCTCACGACATTAAAATTCCGCCATCTCGTGTATGCACTAACGAACTTTAGCTAAAATGGAATTCTCTCTCATTCACGTTAGTTGTTTATGATTTAGTAAAATTTTTTATACACTATTTACATTATCACATTTATATTTTTAAATTATATTTTTACACATCTTTTATACGACAGCGCTATGATGTCCCATACGGCCTTGGCCAAACTCCCAGAGGGAGGGGTACCCATCAGGCCTAAGGCGGTCTGGCGCCCTCAGATCGCCCAGAGATTATCGCACAACAGATCAACTTCCTTCCTACGTATCTACGCATAGAGCTTATGTCAGACCTAGACAGCCTCATCAAGTGACTTCGAGTGTTTTCTCCGACTTTATCACTAGGCCATTCTTCTTTGCGATACGATTCAGCCGAAACCTAGCCGACCTTCGTCTGGCCTACTCGTTGGATCACTTTTTAGATTTCTGGACATCGGCAGAGAAGTGAATACAGGACCTCGTGTCGACAAAACCACTATCCAAAGGTGGGCAGACATGAATGCTCTACGCGTTGACAGGAACGACAGTTTCATATAGACGGAGGTTAACACACCGCCTCGCGTGCGGCAGGTTAATCTAGAATGCTCGCTCTTAAAGGAGAAGTTACTCGTAGGACCGCCAGAGCGCAGGTCACCAAGTCCTCTGGCGCCTGATTTAATAAAGGCGCAGTATCTGCGCGAAAGATGACATTAACCTCGGCCTGGACGTTCATGGAGAATGTACACGGTGGCGAGGGCACCTTTGCCCCTGGAACTACCAAACGTTCACGATCGAAATGTTGCCAGGCAGGTCGACGTGGTAAAAACCGGTAACACTAAGAAAAATGTTTTTGTAAACGGCGGCCGCCTATAAGCGTGGACTAAAAAAAATCAGTTCATAGATTTATAAAGAATATGGTAAATAAAGTACGGCAACCCTTCTATGGCACACCGTAAAGTACGTTCTATGTGACGTACGTTCTATGACAGCTTTTTCTGCATGGAGGCTGACAACCTTAAGCACTTCGCTCAGAGCTGAAGTAGTGTCATGCATAGGAATTTTCCAGGGAAAAGCGAGAGAATGTTCGAGACAATGATTTGACTCACACGTCTAAAGGGATGCGCTTCCTTGAAGATGCAACTGTATTCCCACAGTTTTACTCATACGTGTACCTAAATAACCCAGTACAAGGGCATGCTATGCAGCTGTCACAAGAAATAAGGAAAAACGGGAAATTGCTAATTTTTCTTCTTTGGCAACTACGGTAGGCTTTGAAATATATCAGAAATACAACGATCGTACCTTTGGCCTTAGCGACGTAGACCAGTTAAAACGGGGGAGGTGTGCGTGGCTATTAAAGGTGGAAGAATTAATCATTTGCAAGCCGACCGCGAACAGTAAATGCCGCTGCGTAAATGCCAGATTGATCTCACCACAAGATAATTTGTACTAATTCGCTACCGGTTCGGACATGCAAAGGCATTCAATTAGATTTTGGTGCCCTCTGCCCTCTTTGACCAATCATCTATAATTGATCCATCGAATAGGATAGCGTCCAGGTGACTGGAGCCTTTTCGTCCAGCGTTGATCGCTTCACTTCATTGCTTCCACGCTTCACTGAACTAACAGGCAGTTCTTTCACATATAGAAGAACAAAACGAGTAGAGTTAAGCCGATAGAGGACAATGGACACTGAATCGAGTTTCTCTAATGCAACCTTTACGTGTCAGATCCTTCGTCTTGGTTTTATTTTCCTTTCTTTTTGGTTGGTCTCTGAGATGGGCTTGATTGAAGAAACTCCCCCGTTAGGCCTCAGCGTACTGTTGAGCAGCTCTGATTTCCGGCGTACGCCAAGGGAGTGTCGCACAAGAAAACGATGGGTGCAGTGAAGATAAATACCTATATATATATATATATATATATATATATATATATATA
>MNPL01027665.1:1147-17779 GCA_002081605.1 Tropilaelaps mercedesae
CGAGTTCGCGGTTCGGACGTACTTTCACGTAGACGAGCGTGTATCGCGCGAAGACTTCGCTCGCTCTCTCTCTCTCGCTCTGTCAACCTAGAGTGGGGATCACCGATTTGGCAATTGGCAATTGGCCCTGTCAACTTGACGAGATCCGCGAAATTCGACTGATGGATGGACGCGTGAGCGGGCACTTAACACATAGAATCCTCTAGGCCTATGAACACTGCCACGGAGCCTTTGTTGAAACTGCTTACACACGTAGATACGACCCTGGCATGTGTACGACCTTAGCGTGACTACCTCAACAAGGCTCATGTATATATATATATATGTATATATATATAAATATATTATGTACGTATATGTGTATATATTAGTATGTATATGCATATATCGAAGTAGTCAGCTAGGTATTACCGATTTCCAGTTGCCGGGCCTCGGATCCGAAGCCCTCGTACGAGTTCAATATGCACAACGTGGCTCGCGATAGCTCAGCGTTTCCGATTGGTCAATGACTATTGCCGCACTCACCTGATATCCACAGCTCCTGACCTATCTCGGAAATCCATTTTCCACTCGAGAAACAGAATTCCGCCGATAGAATCTCCGGTGTGTTTACATTCGTTCTGTTGACTAGATGACACAGAGTGGACCGGCTGATGCCGAGGAGGCCTTTAGCGGAAGCAGTTCGTTCAGGCTAGGTTAGGTAGGCCCTGGGGTGAAACGCGAAGAAGTCTCGCGGCGCGCGTTGCGTTATGTGGGCAAAATAAGTGGCGAGTGACATTCGACGTCTTGAGAACTCGACGTATGAATTAATGCTGGCGAACTGCCTAGAGCAATATCAACGAACTGTGTAGCTATGCGGTCGCTGTGTCGATAAAGTTTTTAGTAAATTATCCATACGAGTCGAGCGCGACGCATCATCTCGAATACACGTTGGGCTATCTGATTGAAACGGATTACAAAGGTTGGCTTAGCTTGTCTCAGCGGCCGCTAGCAATAATGCAAATTGCATCGCAATTAGAAGTAAAAAAAAAGGGCGAACTACGACTCAAGTTACGAGAAAGCGTTTTCGGCTCGGGAACAAAAGCCGCCGTTGGTTCCACTTCACTACGGTTCGGTGTCGTAAACTCATTGTATTGTCGCTGCGAGTGGCCTTCTCGACATAGCGTCTGCTAGGACCCATGTTGGCGCCGATGCGCGTTCTGATGCCACATCTAGTCGCCAATCATTATTTTGAGTGAATTGTGTCTCTGTGTGGTGTCTAAGCGAGGTGTGTCGAGCGGCCGTGTGTGACTGGAGTGAAGGATCGACGGATGCGAGGCGATGGTGTCTATTATTGTTGATATTCGCGCCGATGGCGAGTGGCGGTGATGGTTAGTGGAGCAGTTGGCCGTCCACTGTCGTCGAGGTCGCGTAGTTTTCGGTCAATGCGGCCAAGGCGGCCCTAGCGAACGAGGAGCCAGCGCGGCTCCGGGCCCCGCAGTGGCTTGAACGTGGACTGCTCTACTCTAGAGAGCTCCATTAGCATCGAGCAGGCACTCGGCCGTCTCCTCCGAACACTACTGCCTTGTCCACCGTGCTGTGACCATCCAGCGCACGTAACATTGTAACGCCGACTGGGAGAAGTGTCGCGTTGCGCTCCCCGTTCAGTTCGCTTACGGCTAGTGGTAGATTAAATAGTAATTGGGGCTGTCCTTCCCGTCAGGTGGGCCCGCCTCGATAGAACTCCACGGCCGATTCGTCTCCCAAAGTCCCGTTGGTGTCCCGCCCACTACTGAGTTGGTCGTGTTGCCTTGAGATTTGTGGAGTTCGTCTCGTCTTAAAATGTGTTGTCCTTGCGGCCGAGCAGAAGCGGAACAAGTTTGACATCGTCACTTGGAGACCGTATGGACACGCGACGAATCGGTGATGTGAGCTGATGCGTCGTACGGTGCTGTTCCTCCGATAACCAGAAGGGGTCCGAAAAAAAGAGCGGTTAAAAACGGCGCCAGGTGTTTCGGCGAATGAATACCATCGTCGTGGCCATATTCCGTGCGGGCGCTCGCCCCGTATTGTATCGGGGGCTGGAGTCGTAACTAAGGCAGTACAAATTTTTGCACGCCTCTCTTCAGCAGGGAAAACCCACGGCGGGAGTAGAGTGGAGCGCCGCGGCCGTCAGACCCCCCCCCGCTAATTGCCAACACACCGGAATTCTGTATGTTTGAACATCCAGGTTCAGTCTTCGTGGATAGTATTCCCTATGCATGAGTGACAGATGAACGATGGCGGTGCAAGATCGTACTGACGACCCCGTTACCCCAGTTCAGGCGAGCCCTGGCGGGAACGAAACAGCTGCTGGAGGAGGCGGAGTGGGGGGTTCGGAACCCCCGTCCTCAGATCGCCTTCAACTTGGCCGATCATTTCGAAAAGCGGTCAGGTAGGTTCACTATGACCAAGTATGACTCAACGCCGCTAGCGTGACAGAGCTGCCATAACGGCATTCATATGAACATTTTTTGCTGGCTGACGTTTACTACAGTTCATTGGCCACCGTCGGTGTGTATAACGTAATATAAGGTTAGAGCAGATATTCCAAGTTTACCGAAGTGATACATTTTCGCGGCTGCCGTGTAATGCGTGGCACTCAGCATTTGCGCTAAAGGCCGAACCCATTCGCCTCACGCCAGCGTTGCGTGGCGCAAATGTGACGGTAAACATTGTGCATTCCAAATCATAACAGTTAAGTGCTGCAATTGTATATCGGTATTATCAATTATCGGGTCGATCTCATGCTCAAGGGTGTTCCCAGCGCTATCGATGGCCCCACGAATCAGATTTTAGACGACAGCGTCAATATTTTCCTAAACCTGGCAACGTCAATTTTTACCGCTATGATAGATCTCGCGTCTTACTCGATTTTTTCTTGTCCTTGTTTTGCCTGCTCTGTCCCATAAGACCGATTGCGCAAACCAACAGGTTGTAAGGGTATCGCTCGTGTGTCATATGTAAGTTAGTTCCGTAGAATATAAAAACCGTTCCCGGTTGATTTACGATACGATGAAGCCAGATTTTGTGTTGATAAATGTCGTGAAGATTTATTTTTCATTGCATAGGGTGAAATTAGCTAATTCGTGGCAACCAAGGCTGAATCGGTGGGGGAAGATGACTGGACATAATCACTCTGCGTTGTACAAGTGGGCTATCAAAACCATGTCAATAGAACCGAATTGGGACTAGGAGAGCGGCAGTTGCTTCAGTTTGATTGATGGTCGCCAGCTCATGGCCGACGCTTTCGAACAAGCTGCGTTTCGCAAATGCGTTTCGTTGTGTTGCGCCAACATGCGTCATACAGCAATTATACTAGCTAGCACTGTCTGGCAAATGCGGCCAATTCAACTTTTACGAGCAAGCAAACAATATTCTGCCAGATCCATTAGAAACTGATTGTGGCATTGTCATGTTGAGTAATATTGACAAGTCCGATTTGAAGCCGTTTCGATTTGTGGGAAATCTCTACGGTTTAATTCCCAACAGGCGTGTCGGATGCCAGCGGACGTTCATAGCTTGGTGAATTTTACGCCGATGCTTAAATGGCGTTTTCACACGTACCCTCTGCGTACACTGCCTCGATGCGACGCGTTTGGTTCAATACACTTAAATCAACGCAATTTCCTACACGGGGAAATTGTCGGTTGTTTACTAATCAATCGATGTGTCAAAGCGTAAACTTGGCCACTTGTCGATGTTTATATCAGTCGGTATAGCTAAACATTGATTTCTGTGACTTGTCTAAGCGTGGTTATGTAAAAGTAATACGCAGGACTGGTAATTTCAAATTTCAAACGTATGCTCATGAAAACTCTCGACATAGCGATCAGCCGACGGGGTAACTGATGCGCGTAACTAATTTAGAACTATCTTTTACTCAAATGATATTGCGTGTAAGTATGCTCACGCTTGTATATCAGCAGGTGTGTACTTCTATACGTAGATAGCGAATGCTAATGTACAAATATATTGGTCGGGCAGAGTCAATCAACGCCTATCGGCCACTGTTTGCATCCCTAACGCGCTCGTATTATCGCCACTACCAGAATGTCTACAATGCCAGCACAATAGCCCGCGACACGCATAATGCTATTATGACGGTGACGCTAACGCGCGTGATTTATAGATTGTGCTCCTCTTTGGCTGTAATCGACACGTGTTCGAATTGAACGTGATGTGATAAGTCACTTGGACATCGCAAGTGCGTCGAAACGCCGAACCGCACCCCGAAGCGCGCTCGCCGTTTCGACCACCGCCGACGCGCCACAACGATTCGTCGCGTCTTGCCTCTCGTTCTAAGAGCCTCTCACCTGTCGCTGTCGTTCAACAGTTGCTTATTATTCCAACGGCGGTGAGCGGCCTGCGGGCGTTTCATTTTCCCCGCGTCAAGTCGTCGGAAGCCGTAGTGCGCACCGTTGGCGCTGCGAACGTTGACAGGGAAACGGGAGTTGCGGCTTGAACTGCTTTAACTGGATTGCCCGCAGAAGCCGGCCAATGGTGCGGTGAAGAAGGCGGCAGCCAGCGAGTGGGTACGTCACCGTTTAGTTGTCACTCGTCTCGAGAGATCGAATCACAACGACAAACGGTCAACAGGTGTCGGCAGGCTCGTACGCGGCGGGGAGGCGTGGTCCTTACGGGTCGCCTGTTGACAGCTGCACTTGAACGGCACTTGCGTAGTTGTATTCACTCATTGGGTTGAGTTTGGCGACGTCGTTGGTATGACCTACGATCGACAATAATGCAATCAGCGCACGCCGTAAAAGATTATGGATGGGATTCTTAGGGGATGACGAGCAGTCTCGAGGTGGTCGTTAGGAGGACAAAAATGTTTTTTCGGCTTCCTCATTGATCACTTCGATGTGACCGGTGAACGGTCGAGCGTGACGCATATTCGTGATATTGCTCATTGTCCGGGAAAAGTGGGTCGACACTTCAATGAGATTTGAAAAACGATGGCTTTAGCGGCATTATTGAACGCACACTGGCGGGAACTGAATCCGGCTCTGGGCGAGGCGTGAACGCTGGTGCGGCTGATGTATGTCTCACTAGGGCAGGAACTCCCTCTAGACTGAGCTGGTTCGTGAAGATCTTCGCATCGATCCCTTTTTCTCAGTTGAAGGGATCCCAATTACGAGTAAGGGGCTCGTGACTCGAGTTAGGCCCGAACTGGCCGTGATTCAAACTGTCATTTCGATTGATTTAATATTCCTGCGACGAGTAGGTCGCCGACCGCTAGTAGGTCTTCGCCACAAAACCTCGTCCTTGTCTTCATTGTCACTATAGTCGATCTCCACCTCCAGTTCTGAGCTCTGGCACTGGGTTCGTTTATCGTTGGACCCGAGTGGCATCTATGAACAGAGGTCGGCGTTGTTCTTCTAGTCGATCAGCCGATGACCCTCCCAATCGGCGACTAAATCTGCTTGATCATCCATCACGTCCCCCGCTCGCACACGACGTGCTAAGGTCACTTTCATAACCTAGCTACGTAGTTCGTCATTTCAAAAGTACTAGCTGACCACTATACAATTTCTCGCATTGGAATCAGCGCCAGTGAGTTGATACCGAATTCCTACGTAAGTGGCCCACTTGTAAATCGTAGCATATATATATACATATATATGCCAGTCTCGACTTGACCTACCACGCACATGAAGTCAAAATAGATTCGTGTATTCAAAGTATTGCCATGTGAATTTAGCGTTCGAGCCTATGACGTAAACACCGACTTACATCAAGCAATATTCATTATCTTTCGCCTTATCGGGCCCAGCCGACAATGAGCTCGTTAGCCGAGACTATGCCCCTCGTTAGACTATGCCGACTTACACAGATAGCGAAACGATTCTTCGTACAACCTCTAGACAATTTCTGAATCAAACCGTTGCATATATCAGCGAAACGTCGCTGGACGATTAATTCAAGCTCCGACCGCACATACGGTGCGACGCAGCTGTTGGACACAACCATATTTAACTACAGCCAGGCGAGCAGATGGTCTTGTCACGCGCGAAATATAATACTCTTGTCTAGACAGAAAGGAAACGCGTCATACCGGGTTTGGTGTGTCCTGACGGAATTTCATTACATTGGTTACTACACCGGGTCAAATAGCTAAATAGCCGACACGCTATATGTGCAAATGGTCTAGTTATGCTTCATGTGTACTCAAGTGTTAGGACTAATGGCGCGTCAATGAAGAGCAACTGAATTTAACTACGTAAATGTAGGTCGGTTGTAACACACGTACTTAAATCTTAGACCCATATGTTTATTAGGAACATCACTGGGATGTATTTGATGATATGCACATAGACGAATGCAAATTGACTTTATTGATTTTACAGAAGGAAGGCATCCGTAAGGCCTAGGAAGCCTTAGGAATCATTTCAATTCTTCTAAAAAAATTCAAATCAAAGGCGAGTGTTTCCTTTTTTGCAGCCTGCCAAAGGCTTATCAGAAAACAGACAGCATATTTAAGGGAAATCAGTATTGAGTGTACTAGTAATGCACGCAAACTCATATTTGCTTAAAGGGAAGATTATAAGACGTTCGAAAGGCAGGGACGTGCTTAGATAAACTTTATTTATCTAAGAAACGCCGTAATATGGACTGTTAATGTATAACAGTGTAAAATTAATTTAGATCTTACTACATTATTATTGCTTTACAGTTGGCTTACGTATACAAGCTTCTGCGCATCCCAAATATTATCCCTTCATTTTTGTTTTGTTAGCAGGATTATTTTCGGTTGATCTACTTCAGCCTTGTTAAAACGAGTAAAGAATTGCAATACACAAATTTTCATTTCAAGTAGTGACCAAAAAGTTAAGTACCCTTACATGCGGAGAATTTTTTCCCACCACAAAAAGTGAGGTAGTTCTCTTAATCTCTGCCATTAGCTTTTTTTAATAGATGTCCTGAAGGCGTGTCTTGCTTACCAGGTTTTTTGTTGGGTTGCGGCTACATAACCTGGTAAGGCTGAGCAGCGATCTCGCGTGAATACGCAATGTCTTCTGTTGTCTTCCTTCTCCATTGAGCAAAACAAGGGCCACAGAACAGTTAATGCATACTCAACTTTCTTTTCTGTTTGATGTTAAACTGGTATTAGGTTTCGCATAGGAGAAGGGAGGGCAGATGATAGACAGCCAGTGCGTTGTGGCTTGTCCTAATCTTGGCTATGATCTAGTGCAGACATAGAACGCCGTAGTAGTTACTGTAGTTCATTGCTCTTTGAGCGGATAAAGCATTCGTTATTAAAGCGATGTGTGATATTGCCGTACACTGAGATGTTAACAGCAAAAGCTCAATGAATTTCGTTTATAGCATTACTGCTTACAGTAATAATATGAGAATAGCTTTCCACATATTTCAGCTGTACAACATAATAATTTTGCTAAAACGCAAAATATTATTAATCATCAATAAAATTATTACTATCATCAACGACAGCTGTAGGTGCATTGATAGTGCTAGTGGTAATAATGTGCAAGTAGGTGTATTTTTACACTAGAATGTCACTAAACTAGCACTTTATTTATTCATCTTGAAAAAATACCGCATTATTTCATTAAAAAAAGCAATGCCATAACTTTTGTTCACGCTTGCACACATTCGGTGTCGATTCTTCGATGCCTAGCGTTTCTCTCTTCTCTGTTCCTCTAAGCACCGCTAAGACTTCGCGTTTACGTTCGATTACAGCCAGGTGAAGGAGGAAGCGCAAGATTTTCTCCTCCTCAGCGAAGAGTCACAGAACAAGCTGAAAGAACGACGCCGCTCTGTCCTGTCGAAACGATACCAGTTCAAAACATGTCCCCGAATGACCAGCGAAGTGCAGCTGCAGTCGGCTTCCACGGCGGCGGCGCCCATCGCAATGAAGCCTTCTGTGCTCAAGCTTACCGTGGAGGGATTTCAGGCCCTCCAGAAGAAGACCCGCAGCGTTATCAGTCGGGAGTCCACGACAGAAAAGCAGGCCGAGGTTGGTATCAGGCGTTGTGTTTGCTGGTTGGGCGAGATTTTAATGAGCAAGATTTACTAGTGAGCGACGGAGCTGCGAAGAGAATTACGAGAATGCGTTGACTGGTCACGACGCACCGAGAAGGCCACATCTCGAGAAAGCGTAACTCGTATTGCAAGTTAGCATATATGGAAACACAATTTTGTGTATTCACAAAGTAGTAATAGGCTGAGGAGGGCATAATCGCAAGATTCCGAGCGGTCTACAAAAAAAGTGACCCTTTACCAGCCACTGGAGCATTCCTTTGGCTTCTCCGGACGAAATTAGTTTGCCATATTCATTTTGTAAGGATGTCGTTCTCACGAAAGGTAGCATTTCAATTGCTTCCAGTTTAAGAGTTAACTAACACCGTGGCAGTGCAGATATATACATTCTACAGACAATCCTATTTGAATGTATGATACATTCAAGATAAGCAAATGAATCGTTTTGGGGACTGCAAAAGTTGAATGGTACATTCAAGTGTATCTTGTTCGACTCAATTTTTTCCTACCTGTCGACATTCCTATATTTATATACCGTCTGTGTGTATTACACATTCAAGGTCACCGTACGAATACAAGCAACACCAGCACCAATAAAATATAAACTCGCCTCTACACTCCTATAAGCTCGCACTTTTGCTCTTCACAGTTCTGCAGATATTCCACGCCGTTAGCCGAGCATCACCGGATGACACGCTTTGGTGGACCTGCCATGACAGCCGGTGTGCAAGAACACTCAGGACCTGAGGGAGCAGCTTTACTAAAGAACCTCGTCGACATTCGAGTATCGGCCGATGAGGTAAGTTGCGGGCTATGCAGCAACGATATGAATTAAATGTTCCTTGGTTTGGTCCTGGGTTCCTGTTTTTGCCTGTGCACTCTGGCAGTCACGAAATCATCCACGTCATCGACTGCAGCCATCCGAAGATGGTACGTCCTGAATGTGAGAGTTTGTTCTTCGTATGTGTATTACCAAGGGCACTTTGTCCGGCCTTTGTGCTTGGACGAAGTTGCTTATTCACGTATTGCTTATCTCAGTGGTGCCATTTTACTGAGAAAGTAGCGTCGGTCCGATGCCGGTGTCGCATTACCGGATGTTTTAGTTTTATTTTTCGCCTTCGTCTCGTTTTGCTCTTCATAGCTGTCGTTGATATGCTATTGTCAGTTTTTTGGCAAGCATATAGCTCATGCAAGCCATATATATATATATATATATATATACTTGCTTGACCCAGTTACAGCGCCGAGTTGGTTTTCGATTGTGCCAAATTTAACCGTAAATAAATAGCCCACTAATACGAACTAGCAATTTTGAAAAGTTCTCTGTGCCTTCATAATAACCAAAAGCGTCGCCGTGTTTGGTACATGTGTGTGTCTGTGTATGTCATACGTACTGCTAATTTTTTCAGTTGTACATGTGTGATTCGCTACGGCCAACATTTGGACAGTTTTTTCTCAATCGATACTTGTCTCGTACTCTGTTTATGCTTCGACATTTTGTCCATTTGTACTACGCTAGAATATCCCGAGGAGGAATATGCGCATGTATATATACACATAGAGAAACAGAGAGGATATCACTGTTGAACTAACATGTAACACGCCGCCCGTCCCACTTTAGATTCCACCACGGGTATGTAAATCTCTTCCGTTATTGGCTGCTGACACCAATACTATATTATTGCAACCTATGTCCGACCTCATGTGTGCGTTTTAAAGGAAACCTGAGTGAATGGCAGGGAAATATTGCCGATTTAAGCCCTACTAGATTAACGCTGTTCGACTTTGCACATGCTTATATTTGCTCCGCGTTAGCTAGATATTGAATATTTGAGGAAGTGCTTCCCGAGGCGGAGAACGAGAAGCCAATGAGAAGCCAAACCGTCCGTCAGTCGGCTCTTATAGCTGACAAGCGAAGTGCATGAGAGATTCGACAACGACAGACTGACAGCCATTGGACTCGTGTGGTAGCGATGTAATGTTGGATTTGTGAAAGCATTTAATCAGGGGTCTGGTTAGTTTTATACATGTCCAGCACATTACACTGTGGTATAATGCCTTGTTCATTTCGATGTCTATTGAGTGGTGACTGAACTTTTTGAGAAAAACCTCTGTCGTTGATTTCAGCCCGATACGTTGGTGACGCCTCATAGCAAAGGCAAGAACTGGCTTTGGTGTAGAGGTACTGCGCCCGATGATCTGCGGAAGCAGAAGCGCCAATATAGCGTGACGGAAAGTCTGAAGAAGTTTCTTCGGATGGAGGACGTGAATGCAATCGAATATCGACCAATTTTCACATACTACGTCACCGTCGCGCAACTGGTAAGCGTCGCGGAGCGGGAGTCGCATGTGAGCATGATGTTGGGCGTATTTTAGGTGTTAATATCTATTGAGTTTCTTGTTTTTCCAACCGCGCTTGTACTGAGTGGTGCTATTGTTATCGAACCAAGCGAGTCTCATCACGTGGGAAACCTACGACGCATCCCAGAACGGGATGATGCTTAGTACGGTTCCAGATTTATCTCTGTCGGTCGCCTTGTCGACGCAGTTCTCAGAAAGTCGCGATCAAGCTTCACGGGTGTCGTGTACAAAAACTAAGAGTAGTTTAGGTTAAAGTCGTCAACGTTCTTTTAGTCAATTGTTGCCAGCGGTATGCGTCTGTTAAGTTTTTTCTAGTAGTATAGCATTGCGTACTGCTACGAACAATAGTTCGACTAGCACTTCGATCAGTGCGATGCCAACGTTAAGCTTACCTCCGTGTCTTGCCGCTGATCTCGCCGTATCGGCTTTCCGTGCGCTTGCAGTTGATCCTGGTCTTCTCTCTGAGCATCTACGGTTTCGGGCCGTGGGGCTTCACGAAAGAACGCCGGGCCAATCTGGTGATGGTAACGTCTCTGACCTTTGAGAACGTCGATGTCGAGGAACCGCAGAACATCTGGTTCGGCAACCGTGAAGCCGACCTGATTCATCTGGGGGCTCGGTTCACGCCCTGCATGCGGGACGATAGGGGCATCCGGGCGGAAATCGTTCGGGACGTGAACCGCGAGAGAGAGACGGCCTGCTGTGTTCGCCACGATCGGTCGGGTTGCGTCCAAACGCAGAAGAGCCTCTGTTCGGTAATGGATTAACATAGTGGAAAATGGCGGCTTGTCGATTGGACGGTTTCGTTCGCGCAAAGAAATGCGATTTTCTTCAAGCCGTCTAATGAAACTAGGTATTCCTTGATTATATGTTTTTTTTGTTCATAACTTGGTTGAACACTTGGGGCGGAAAATTCGCCGTGGTGTTTCGCTGCAGGGCAAAGCTTAGTGTGTGTTTCCATCCCCTGGTACGAGCCTCTAACCCTTGATCAAACGGCAAAAGACCCTCTTTCTTCTCTTTATTTTCATGTCAGCAATCATTTTATGGCAGACATTCCATCCCTCTGTTTCACGGTGACGGGTCGGACAAGTGAACGCTGGTGGCGGGACCGCTTTCGACTCATTTCTGATCGACGGACTTCAAGCTCAAAACTCTCGGGAGCTTAATCTCTGCCTATGGGTTCACTGGCTGGTACATCATGGGTTTCTTCCCCGCGAGTGCAGTTGTCCCCCCTTCCAACAGGTATTAACCTAACGAGCTAACTGATCTTTCATTCCGACATCGGTTGCGGTGTTGGTTCTTCCGCCATCTGTTGTCTTCTTCATTCGCAAGTCTTCACTTGAAGGATCCCTGTCTTCTGCTTCTTCTTCTGTTTCGGCGCTATCTGGCCACCCTCCGCCAAGCACCGGCAACAGACGGAAGGTAAGAGAAAAAGAAAGGAAGAGCTGTCGTAAACGCTGGGAGCGACGAGTATTCATTTGCCGTGTCCGGCGCCGTTTGAAAACCACCTGCTCAAATCCAAAGCATCACACCCTAGCAATGATCACTACGCTGAGGATCTAGAGCTGCTATGCGAGACGAAAACTCCGCAAGCTCCAACCTTCCCCCACCACGACCACCACCACCTCCCCCCGACAAGACCCGCTCGTGCCTTGTTGGTTGATACCGAATGGCCTGACGCATCTGTCGCCGGTTTGAGTTGCCTAACGGAAACGGTTTAGATGGCGGCGTGATGCGTTCTAGCGCTACGTCTGTGGCACCCTTTGACAACTCTAGGGTGAATCGCTGCTTGGCCTAGAGATAACGCTAGCTGGAACTAAACGACGCACCGATGGCTACGTTGCGGAACGCGGAACGTAGCCTGTTTGGCAAGGTCCAGGCGGCGTCGATGCTGGAGCGGCATATGGCCGTACTGTGCGCTTCGAGCATGCTTTGTGGACGTAGAACACCGCCTGTTTGTCGATTTCGATTCCCATCTGATCCAACGAGTAACCCTGATGCCTGATTGCCGACATGATCCAATCCTTGACAAGTTCCATCACCTGAACCCATGTGCACCTGCATGATTCCGTTGTTAAATGACGACCAGTGATTGTTTCTGCTAGCCAAGGGTGGTAGAGGGATGTAGTTGGATAAAAACACCTGGGAGGCGGGTCGGTGAGAAGGAGTTGTTTGACAGGGAGTATGTCCGAATTCCTCATATGTGTTTCTGTATACAGAGGGTATGCAAGTACGGTATGTGCTTATGAATTTTTCAGCAGAACAAGGATACAGTGAAATAAAGCACAATACTCGGTAAAGGCCTTCTACACGTGTTGCATGGCAATAAAACACGATCCAGCTAGGATTTTTTACATTCTCGTGAGGATTGAACAGAGACTGAGGGAGGGAAAAAAGAAAAAGAGAAAGAAAGAAAGAAAGAAAGAAAGAAAGAAACAAGGTATTTTACTGACAGCTGTTTTACATTGCACGTGTCTCTGTACATATGCGTGTTTGTATGTCCGGTGAACGGGTGAACGAATTGCACTTGCAGGAAAATCTCTCAACGTGGCACAGAAGAATGCACCATGGCAGCATCGTGGGGTCGGTGTGTGGCCAGGACCCGAGGTACTGCAATGAGCCTGCGTCAATCGAGCCGTACCGCTGGCCGGACGACTTCACGAAGTGGCCGAAGTGCCGAAAACAACACGTTCCTTCGTCGGTCCGAGGAGGAGGCGGTACTGATCTGTCAATTAATGGCGACGCCCATATGGCCTGCCAGGTCGTCGGTCGGCCCTGTTGCCTCGGCACGTATGGCCAATGCGAGATCACGACGAGGGAGTACTGCGATTTCGTGCGGGGGACGTTCCACGAAGAGGCCGCCCTTTGCTCGCAGGTATCGTGTCTGTCGGACGTCTGCGGGATGTTTCCTTTCATTAGGTCACCAGACCGGCCTGACCAGTTCTATCGTCTGCTAACGTCGCTCTTTCTGCACGCCGGCATCATCCACTTCGCGCTGACGTGCACGCTACAGATGCGCTGGATGCGCGACTTGGAAAAGATCTACGGGCCTCATCGGATCGGCACGATCTATATGCTGTCGGGTATCGGCGGGAATCTGGCATCCGCCAGCTTCGTTCCGTATCGAGCAGACGTCGGCCCGTCAGCGGCGCTGTTCGGCATCATGGCGATCTTCATCGCTCAAGTATGGGAAATGTGGGACGAACTCGAGGATCGGGGGAAGGCCGTGATACACGCGGTAATACCTATCGTCGTTGGCCTCATCTGTGGATTCACTCCGTGGACGGATAACTTTGGCCACGTGTTCGGCCTTATCATTGGCCTGGTGCTGGCGATGATGCCTCATGGCTCGAATCGCGAGGGGCGGTGTGTTCGCCTCCGGTGGTGCTTCGGCCTGATCATCTTGACCGTGATCTTTGCTGCACTCACTATCTGGTTCTACTACATGCCGGACGTGCAATGCAGTTTTTGCCATTATTTCACCTGCTTGCCGCAGCTTTTCGATGAAGCGTGCGAAACGCATTCAGTCAACTACAAGCCCCGTATGAAAATCCATTTCTAGAAAGGAGCGTGCAATGGCCGTAGGAATTAACATAAAGGGATGGCCTAAAAATGCGTGATAACTAACGGTAATGAAGGCTGTTAAACGCCAGAAGGCCACGAAAAGACGCTCGAGGGCGGAGGGGACTGTTGAGACAGTGGCAATCGATTGGTGCATGCAAGCAATCTAAAGTCAATTTACCTCCTAGTCGAGGCTCATTGATTAGAAAGAACGAAGAATGAATGTGTGTGTTAAGAAAGTTGTATGAGATCTTAGCGGGTCACGTAAGACCGATTTGGATAATCGTGGCGCCGTCAACATACTATGCCGGGACCGGGTTGACTTGTTCTTAAAGCTCGGAACCGTTTACACATTACCACGAACCGAACCGAGTTGAGTTGATTTCCATGGGCAGCATGCTCCACCGTGTTCGGGGGGCATGTCTAAGTGAAAAAATGGACAACGGCGACGTGCGGTGTCATCAGACACTCGCCGGTAGGCGAGCATGATCATTGGCCTGTAGATAACTTCACGGTTGATGGTCAAGAAGAACCTGACACATGTTCCGCGCACACTAAAATGGAACAACACTTCAAACGGGGCCAATAACTGTGGAGTCTCTTCAACGCAGGGCGACAAGCCCCACGAATCGGCCAGTGTGCCATGTTATCCGCTTTATAACAAAAGTTAAATAATCGAATAAAATTCCTTACGTTCCTATAGCCACCGCCGCCGCTGGAACCTAGAGATTCGGACGTATATAGAAGAACCATGTAACAACGTCGGATAGACGATACACCAGACAACTAGCGAAAAATAGGCTGCTCGTTAGTTCACTGTCGCGACCAGTTCTTGCGAGGCGCAAGTCGACGACATCCGTGCGCGAGATGACTTCATTGGCGCTTGCAGGGAACGCTGGTGGGGACATTCAACGACGAAGCCCAGTGCAGCTTACGTCGCTGCATTATCGGCAACAATCACTGCAGGCAACGGTGTGGCCTGTGAGCCTGTAACTGAGTATATCAGGCCTCTATCATCTAGTCAACAGGACGGAAAACGCCGAACGAGTGGAACAACGAGATCGGCTAGGCCAAACGGAAGACAGAGATCTTGGCTTCTCTGACAAATGAGTGAACAGATGTGGATGTTTGTATATAAAAGATATTATAATCTACACATTCCTTGGACAAATTGAAAGACACGAAAACATGGCAGCAGAATGGCGACGGTGTAAGGCTTAGAAAAATTGCATTGGGTGGGCGTTTGGAGGCAGCGAAGTGGCGAGTGCACTTCGTGAAGACGAATAGAAAGATGATGGCGAGCTCGGGCCGCGATACTAAAGAGTTTTGTCGTGCTGATGACTATTGAGGAATCATTAAGAAGAAGCTCCTCGCGTCAAAGCATACAATCAGCGTTAGCCGCAGAGACCTGTTAGTGATTGAAGCCGAGATATGTGCAATATGCGTGCCGTTTATTTATAGCAGAGGATGGATCCGCGACCCTGATCGGCATGAGGGAATCGTATTTATGTGAATCAACAGAACGTGTAGAACCAGTTATCAAATCAAAACCGGTCAGGTTTTTTAGTGAAGGCGACCCCTGTCGCCTTAAAGGAGCATGTTTGCGAAACGATGCAACACCTAAACATTTCTAAGGTCCCTCTCGTTGTAGGTCGGAACAGTTTTCGTGCTACTTCGAACGGCTCCTAAGTACACAAGTCAACGAAAGAGGTTGTGCCACTACTTGCACTGGCAAACGTTGTCTGTACGGCCAACTCTATTAGCCGGCCAGACCGTCGTCGCGACAGTGCCTCGGCAGGCATTCTTTGTAGTTGTCCTCAGATTTGAGAGGCAGGCTTTTTTCGGCCCTCGAAGGCTGGAAGATTTTGTAGCCGGCTTCGTTTTCCACAAAACAGTCAAGTCATAGATGCTTAGTAAGGGTAAGCCGGCAACAGTACGTTCCAAATTACTACAAGATATCGTCGAATAAATATAATTGTGGAGCGAAATCAAGATTTCCTACTGACAGTACTACGCAATGTGGCGTCGAGTACGAGGGGCGCGTTTAGGGGAGACTAACGCATAAAACCTGACAAAACTATTTATTTTCATCATCTTCCAAGTCGTGTTGTTTCTATAGTAATACCAGAGTACTAGCACTCGAATATTTACTCCTACTTGTAGTATCGTTATCTAGGCATTTTTGCTGGGCTTGCCCTTAACGCATATTGGCGCACTCATTTTATTATGGCACAGACGTGTGTAGAGCTCAGCGCGTAGGCACAAACGTTTCGCGGCGTCATGCCGCTGCGAAACGATCATAAATTGATCGAATTAAAAGAAAGCATGACTCCAAAGAGACAAAACGCACGACCAGGCTCAAAGATCTTGAATGTTGCCGCCTACAAAACCATCTTGAAAGACCTCACTGAGAGCAGAGTGCAGTATTTGTTGAATACGAATCAGTGCAGCAGTACATTGCTCATTTTTTTGTTAACTTGTATGAAAGGTCTGTGTACTTATACTCTTAATTTAATAGAAACTGCCATATTTTTGCAGAGAAAGTGTGGTATTTACTTTGAACTACAAGTGTGCACTATTTTAGGCCGGTCAGTCTTAGGGTGCAAATAAACTATAGCGTACGTAGAACTAGATGAAAGGGACTATTCAAAAGCCGTATATATATATATATATATATATATATATATA
>MNPL01027665.1:18441-36140 GCA_002081605.1 Tropilaelaps mercedesae
CTCAGATTGCCACCCAATCACATCCAACCGAACCACCGAGACAGGACCTCACCGTACACAATTGTATAATTCAACACTCAAGGAGCAGTGTTGTCTTAGTTTGTGGCTAACAGGCCATCCTTATTTATATGTCTGTGTAATATATATTACGAATGATCGAAAGGCCGAAAGACTTGCAAGAATGAAGCGAATAAATCATTGAAAACAACTATAAAATCATGCATACAAGTGGCGTTGTCTCTTTGTGCCTTAGATAGCCGCAGTAAACAGGTGGGCGCATTGAAGGTACATTTAAAAAAATCAAAAGAAACAACAGAAAAACAGCGTCTCGTCATAGACATCTGCTATACACCAAATAAGATTCGATTAACTTCGTAGTAGCAAAAGCTTCGTTCAGTTCTCTTGCCTTCCAAATTAGCGTCATATGTCGCCGCTTTTCGCCCCCACTAACATTTCTGGAATACAATAGAAAAAATATTCGGTGACTATAATTAGTCTGAAAGTAACCTATAGATAAAACCAAGTATTGCAGTATCATAATAAGGATGCAAACAGCTGACAAAACAATATGTTAATCAGCAACAGATGCAACTCTTTCCTGTGACTGACGTAAGCGAATAGCGTCCGTTTTAGCTCAGTCAAGCCAAATAGAGGAGAAAGAGAGAAGATGTTTTCTCCGATGAATGTTATTGAAAGGAACCACCAATACACCTAGAGCAGTCCTGTATAGGACCGCGTAGCGTCTCAACCTCTATAGCCCCAGGTATTAAAGAACAATCATGTATGCACCTGTCACGTCTGTTGGTGAACGCTCTTTAGCAGTGAGATTCGAACGCCATGGCGAAAGTAAAGGATGGCCCATAGATAATTAGCACTGGGTTACACACCAAGATAGCCCTAGCAGCAAGCGTTACATTTTAGGGAATTTAATTAATAGGGCATAATTATTTAGTAATATGCACATATATTTTATTATTCTTTATCATCAAATTATTTTATAATATACGAATTGTTTTTATCATTGGTTTAGATGATCAAGGTCATACCCCGTTCGGCGAACGGGAGCTAACGTCGCACACACTCGCTCAGCTGTTAATGTTATGAGAACTGCTCCAGCCAACACTCTGCGCGCGGGTAAAATTCAAAAATCGCCGCGTCTTCGAATGTTTTGAGTGTGGCGCGGCATTTTGGCGGGACGTCGGCTTATGAGGGGTATGCATCGAAGTGGGGAGGCGCCGCTGCTGTTCTTGGCGGTTTGCAAATCGAACGGCGGCCGTTGCCGCAACGGTAAATTTGCGCGAAAATAAAATGCTCAACTAACTCGACCGTGCCTTTCGTGCGTCCCCATCCACTTCCCACCAAGGCAGCATGCATATCACGAGGATTCTACTTGACGGCTTCAAGTCGTACGCGACAAAAACCGAAATAACGGGCTTTGACTCCTCCTTCAACGCTATCACCGGCCTGAACGGATCGGGGAAGTCCAACATTCTCGACTCTATCTGCTTCGTTCTCGGTAAGCGGAGGCCCTAACGGGCGCAAGTGGTCGATTGTGGATGTTGGGCAGTGCCGAAGGACTTCCCGTCAGGGTTTTTCCGGAGAAACGATTGACTATAGTGAGCGTAGCAGTAACTTTTTAGCCTATAGAGAACGTGTCAAATATGTATTCGAATCGCCGCAGATTTCAAGTGAGATCGAGTGACAGCGACGTCTGTCGAAAGGGCGCGATAAGTTTGTGCCGTAGAGAAAAACGCTTCAGGAATCCAAATAGTTGCACGTTCGGAACTCCTCACGCTTTACAACCTTAACGGGATAATGTGCTGACAATAGAGAATTCAGTACAGTTGCTCAGTGCGGAAGTGTTTGCCGGGCTTTTAGGTACAAGAAAATGACCAATCCGTTAAATACGAATCGTTGGGCGAAGCTGGGCGAATTCGTATATGGTATGGTATGTGGATGGACAGATCAATTTCTGAAAGTGAGATCAATAAATGAAGTAGTTATTGAACATTGGCCGTTTACAGCGGATGACTCCATCGAGTTGAGAGAAGATACCTAAGATGAAAGTGAATGCGCAATAATACCTGCTCAGCTGAGATGCTTGTTTGCCGGCAACAGAAATATCCAAAAAAAATGTCTTTAACATAATACACCGACAATGTAGAATATGTAAAGGAACTGAGCTCCACCACCAACGCGTCCCCAAGATTGGTTTCTATGCGTGTACGTCTCACGGGATTCCAGCGAACAGCGTGTGACTTTTAGTTGTAAATAGTATTATATTACAATTTATTCATTAGGCAGAGCTTGTGCGGCCGCTATATGCACGAAGAATGTACAAATTTTGTTACGGTGTTGAATATGCTTCATTTCGTATGTCATTTGTATATATCTATATCTATTATGTGTAAATCTCTCTTTTATAATAATTATTATTTATTTCATATTACCAACAATGACATATTATCCTTTTTATGAGAACTTCAGCGTTGCAAAAATGCCGTCTGAAAAGAAAACACATTCTCAATCAAGCAAGTACATTTGGAGAAAGGAGACACACTTAGAAGAAACAATCTTAGTAAATAATATAATAAAGAAATATAATCCAATATAATATTAATAACGGTATACCCATTCGTTTTTACCCCTTCCACTGGTGGCAGCGATATATATGTTAGATATCGAATCATTCCCACACTTCGATTTTTTAGTGATTAACATAATAAATACGGTTATTTATTAAATTTTCTGCGGTCGTTTGTCATTCCAGGCATTACGAATCTGTCCCATGTGCGTGCCAACAATCTTCAGGAATTAATCTATAAGAACGGTCAGGCGGGAATCGAAAAAGCGACGGTCTCGATCGTGTTCGATAACAGCGACAAACTGCAAAGTCCCGTAGGTTACGATGGCTGCCATGAAATCACGATCACTCGACAGGTGTATAAACAACAGGGAAAGAACAGGTATGGGGGGAGGATTTCCATAAGCCTAAGAAAAACGAATTCAGTGCTTAAGTAGTACGAATTGCGGTGTGGCCATCGTTGTCATATATGTCGCCATAACTATTGATATCTACGGTGGTTCTAATGAAAGTGGTAACTAATACTTGTAGACAAGTAATTACAATGGTGGTCCGAAATCAGTTCGTTCAGCGTAGTATTAACTTTTTGTACGTCGCAACAAAATTTAATGATTTTGTATATCTCTCGTGAAAGGAAACGTATACAAACTGGCTGTCTGACGTACCAGTACTGTATATCGTATGTAGATAGATACATTCTGCTGCTGCGAACAATCCTGGGTAGAAGTCACGTGCATGGGTTCGTCAAACTAGAAAATTCAACGATGCATTGAATCAAACGGGGCCCCTTACCCTACTGCGGATCGCGTGCGCATCTATCGAGTGGACTACAATTTGGCTGAGATTCACCCAACGTGGTATCCGTTTGTGTTACAACTGCTTTTTTGCCGGTTGGCACAGGTACCTCATCAACGGAACGGTCGTGCCAGCGAATAAAGTCAAGGATCTGTTTGGATCGGTGTCGCTCAACGTCAACAATCCGCATTTCCTCATCATGCAGGGTGAGTCCAACCACTTTGAGGATGACCCGAGCCGGAGCGACTCGAAAATCGTTTACACCCTGCTGAAGGTGTGGGAAAGATGTCTGACCTGAATGCTTATGCAGCTGTGGTCGCACATCTGAATGTTACGACAGCTGGAGGACTTAACACTTGAAACACAACGCTGTCGTTGTTTCGGTTTAGTGTGACGTCCATTTGCAAAACAGGTCTTATGGCTCGTTTAACGAATGTACTATGCGCGCGGTCGCGAACGGTGACAATAAAATGAATTGATATTTTTTTCATAGAGCTGAATTCATAATATCTAAGGGGCGTGTGTGTTTGAAAATCGCTGTGGCTTGTGCAGGTCGTGTGACGAAAGTGCTAAACATGAAACCGCCGGAGATACTAGCCATGCTGGAGGAGGCCACGGGCACCCGGATGTACGAGGACAAGAAACGCGATACACAGAGAACAATTGAAAAAAAAGACAGCAAACTGGCGCAGATTAATCAGATCTTACAGGAGGACCTAGAGCCGCAGATGAAAAAGGTACGTTCACTGTATTGCCATGCCATAGATGACTGAATTGCTCTGTAAAGAAATAGTATTCCGGAAAGGGTACTCAGCATCCGGTCTGTGCTGTTGTGTAAAAGTGGAGGCACAGTAAAAGAAGATTGGTCTAATGTTGTAGTACGGTGTCTATGTTTTGTCATGGTTTTGTTTTATGGTTTGTAGTCATTCTTTAGACTATAATAATAGTAATAAATATCGTCATCAATTGGAAACTCCCTTACAGAAATATAGCATTATTATGATTATTAATATGAATATTTTTATTTTTATTATTCTTGTGCTGCAATATCGTCTTTTTAACCAAAAAAAGCAACTCTTGTGGAAGTAGATTGCTGCGACACTATACTCAGAGGTATTACACCGGTGTTCCGGTGTCTAGTTGCGACAAGCTTTCGAGCTGTAGCAAATTTTCTAATGGTCTAAAGTAAACTAAATAAAAGAGGATCCGCCCCGTGATCGTGAGAGTCGCCCAATTTTAGGAGCTTCACCGCTCCCGCGACTAACGCGCACCCATAATGCACATTGCAGTTGACAGAGGAGCGTCAGGCGTTTGCTCGCTATAAAACCATCTGCCGACAGCTCGAGCAATTGCAAAAGATTCACCTGGCCTGGCAGTTCATCTGTGCCGAAAAGGCCGAACGCCAGAAGGCGGCCGAAGTCGAGCTTCTGGAAAAAAGCCTGGAGGCGAACGCGGCTCGGACGGATGAGATCAAGGAGCTGATCAGGAGGCTACGTGAGGAAGTGCGAGAACTTGAAATGAAGAAGAATGCCGAATGCGGCGATAAATTGCAGGTTCGTAGCGGCGGAATTGGCCATTTGACAGAAACTAGCACGAGGCCGGGTGATCTTTATTTCTCATGGTGATTCAGTGGCGTTCCGAACGTTCAAAATTGCGAAATTGTTTAATGGCAGCTTTCATAGACGTTACGATAGGCTTAGTCAGTACAATATGAGTAGATCGTTTTTGGGGTAAGCCAAGCGAAGAATCCGTCCCCGCGCACGAAACGCAATGAACTTGTGGTTGGCAAGGTCAGTTGTCGCTAGGCGTGCTGGAAAGCCATGCTCGAGTTGCTCGCCTGTGCAGGTAGCATTAAGCACCTCTGTGGACGAATTTTGGGCTCACAAAATGGCATCGTTTACCATATGCAATTACCATACGCTTGCAGGGCCTAGAAGAGAATCTGAAGAGCTGCGAGCTCGAGGTGGCCAAGAGCGAGTCCGACGTCAATCATATTAAAGATCAGATCCGTGGAGAGAAAAAGTCGCGAGCAGAGGCTGAGGAAAATGCCCAGGAGGCAACCGTTCAGATCGTTCAGAAACGAGCCGATATGGAGAAAATCAACGCGTCGTCAGGGACCCTACTCGAAGACAAGGCTAGGGCTGATAAAGAATTGGAGCTGGCAAAGAAGAACCTGGAAGCACTCGCCATGGGTAAGCGACTTTTGTGTAGCTGCTACGCTGCTGGGCTGATCCGCCTCGATGCTGTAGCACGTCTAAAGTACTCAGGATATCTGCTGTGTTGCGTGAAACATTATCTATATGTCATGGTGTGTGTTCTATGTATCCTTTCGTAGGCTAGGCTAAGGTGAAAACCATGTCTTTAACAAAGGGAATGATTCTTTATTGGTAGTTTTTAAAATGTAGCTTTGCTCGTACTACAGTCGAAAACATTGCCCCATATATCTCTACATTTCTTCATAAATATATTACGCTACCTTGAGACACCGTATAGCATATACAATACCCAAACTCCATCTATTTGGAAAACAAATTGTTGTAGAACGAATCCAAAATAGACAATGCGTGTCAAACGTCATACAAAACGTCTTTACTGGCACGCTCATGGTAGCTCTAGACGGCAATTCAGTAATTTGTTAGAATTGGCGTCTTTCTTGGATGTTAATTCCATTCCGTTTTTAAGGTATGACCGTCAACGAGAATGGAGTAGCAGCGACTCTAACTGAACAGCTTCGTCAAGTCGAGGTGGATTCCGCCAGCTGCACCGATCTGTTGCATCAGGCGAAAAACGCCATCGCTCACATTGAACCTACACTCAAGGTCAAGTTGAAGCAGTTGGCCGAAACAGAGAGCCACTTCAACAAAGATAACGCTGAAATAAAGGTAAGAAACAACCAACGTGCGTTGTGAGGAACCCGCATTCTTGATATGAGATGTAATTTCTTAAATGCTAGGCAGTACCCGTGTGGCTTGTTGGCTTTAGATGATCACTTTTTGCCTCCTTCAGCATTCAAACAATAACATTTTTCGGAAATTGTTTTTTGTTCTTCAGCATTACGTGTCGCCCGTAACAAGGTAAAAAAAAGATGATACAATATTAATTAATCAATATATCAGCTGAATGAAGGTCGTTTGACATAAGGCCGGTTATGACGGCGTGCGTCTATCGTCTGGACTTCGGATACTTTCAGAGTCGCGAGGTCGCGGTAGCTCGACTCCAGGAGCAGATCAAGGCGCTCAACCATGACGCTCATCGCATGGAGAAACTTGACTGTGAACGATACGAGTTGGGTCGGGAGCTTCGCCAGCTCAAGGCCGAAGTGGACAACTTCGACGCGTGCAACCAGAACCTCGTCTTCAATTATAGCGACCCGTACCCCGGGTTCGACCGTGCCAAGGTCGTTGGCCCGGTCTGCCAACTTTTCCAACTGAAGGACCCGAAATGGGCCAAGGCCATTGAGGCTGCAGCTGGTGGGAAACTTTTCCAGGTCATCGTCGACACGGATGAGACGGCAAAGGAGCTTCTGAAGCACGGCCGACTTCAGAGGCGCGTTACAATCATTCCCTTGAACAAAATCCGAGGCGTGGACGTCGACAAGGGCCGTCTGCGGGCCGCCCAGGCTATCTGCGGCAAGGACAACGTTTTCAGCGCTCTCCACCTCGTCACGTTCGATCAAAGACTCGAAGAGACGATGAAGTACGTATTCGGACGGACGCTCATTGCTTCGTCGCTGGATATCGCTGAGAAGATTGCCTACGATCGTTCCGTGAACACTCGGACGGTGTCTGTGTGCGGGTCGACCTGCGACCCTAGTGGAATGTTAAGCGGGGGCTCATCTGCTCCGGGTCCAAGCGCCCTCGAAAGGTTGGAAGAGCGCCGGGTCAATAGCCAGAAACTGGCAAAGCTAGAGGTGCGATCATATTCGAAAGAAGTTCTTCCAGGTGTTGTCTTAGGGGGAACCTGAAGGGTAATTGGTGGTTATTGATTCTTTTTATCGCGTGTCGAAGAGGCGTTTGCCGCTTTTTTAAACGGCAAAGAATTTCCGTGCAGTCAACAAGCGAACACCACGGACATCTCTAGCGCCATGCAAGAACCGCGAGAATTCTACGCACACAAGTGTATATTTAACATCCCCACATCATCTGATGTCGCGTTTTCAAGTGATTGCCATGGGATATTGCAGGAGTATCGATCGATCTTCCTGCAGAATCGACTCTCACTTGACAAAGTTTCCTTGAACCAACACGTGGATGAGAACGCTAGCGATGTGAATTGTCCTGCATCCTTTGTATGAAAAACCCACTACCTATCTGTTGACCCAGTGGCTAAGAGAAGTTTCACCTAAGTGGGTTTTTGTTGAACAGTTGAAACATCCAAATGACAGTACATGCTTCTATTCTGTTTCGTAGGAGCGATACCGCATCGTCACTAAGGAGCTGCAGGAGGGGGAGGTCCAAACCCAGCGCTACAACGCACTCAACCAGGAGCTGCTTATTGGCCGTTCGGAGTGGGAGCAATGCAAAGCCCGACTGGCCAATAGCTCGCACGCTCAACTGCGCGAGGAGGTTGAAGCAATGCGGACTGAGTTAGAGGAACGTCAAAAGGTTGTGGCAGAGATGGGCGAGCGTACGGCGAAGGCCGACGCGAAAATCAAGGATCTCAAGGACCGTATGAACAACGCGAAAGGTGAACAAGAAAAGGCCATAAAAGAGGCTAAGGCCAAGATCGACCGCTGTGCCAAGGCCGCAAAGGCGGCGGCTCAAAGATGCGGAAGTGAGGATGTTAAACTCAAGGAGCTTCAAGGAGATATTGATTTACTCGCAAAGGAGATAGAAGGTACCTGTGTTTCTAGCTGAAAGGATCTGGTCTGCCGTTGTTGCGGCGCTTCGTTGGGGGCCGTAGTGGGGAGATCTTTCGATACGCTAAAACGTTGTGCTTGTGTTGAGTCGGTGAACCCTGTATGGGATGGGCATTTAGTCGCCGATATGCTTTTTGTGTGTCGGATGGAATAATTTTATTCATTGTTTTTGTCAAACTTCAGTACACACCAAGGGATCTTCTTTTCAACACCCACATTCAGGAAGAAGGAAACACTCAACTAACAAGTTATCCGTCTAGTTCTTTCCTCATTGCTTTGTGCACGCTCTCCTAAGGAACCTAGAAGAATGCTGTTTTCATGCCTTTTTCCTTCCTTTTCCTCCGCGCAGAGGCTCAGCAGCGGTTTGGCGTTTGTGACAAGGCTCTTGGCAAGTTAGCGGACCAACTGAAAACTCAGGAAGCCGCGAAGACCGCCCGACTTCAGACGAAAGCCGAGGCCGCGCAGAGACTTCAAGAGCACAAAGAGTTCCTAAAGGAGCAGTCAACGGCTATCATCAGTCGTTACAAGGACATTGAGCGCAAGCAGAAGGAGTCGGATGAACTGAAACTAACCAACCAGCAGGCGGAACACGATGCCAAGAAAAAGCGCAAAGAGGCGGCGGATGCCATGGCTGACGTCAAGGCCATGCTGACGGAACACCCGTGGATTCGGCGGGACCGCGAGCATTTCGGCACGCCCAACGGGGATTTCGACTTCCAGCGCAACGAACCGAAAGAGCTCAGCCGCAAGGTCAAGGATCTCGCCGCGCAAAAAGAGAAACTGTCGAAGACGGTCAACGCGCGAGCCCATACACAGGCTAGCCAGGTGAGGTAGAAGGACAACGCGTATAAATTCCAGAATCTTTCAAATACTTAGCGAAGTCACGTAGCGATGGGTTGTGGACATCTGGCGCTTCCCTGGGACATGTAAGCGTACACGAAGAGTAACTAGATATTCGTCTCATACTCTCCCATGGTACCAAGTAATGTCTGATTGGTCACCGAACTCAAGAGTTTAAATGTGTTTTTAAGTCCCACAATAGCCACTGAATGGTTGCAGTGACGTGCGAGTACTATCAGCATTACCCGAAACCCCCATAAAAAGGTCATACCCAGTGTACGAAAGGTGGTGAAATGATGGAACGAGTCACTTTCAAGGCGTACAATGCAACTCTTGCTTGCCAAGCCAAAGTACGTCTGGCCTGAGTAGTGCACTGCTAACTGCGATTGCTTCAACGTTAAATTTTTAGATTGAAACTCAGTACAAAGATTTGATGAAGAAACGCGCCCAGGTGATGAAGGATAAGGATAGCATCTTACAAACGATGCAGGAGCTCGACAAGCGAAAAGAAGAAACTATTAAAGCAGCCTATAAGCGGGTGAACAAAGATTTCGGCGATATCTTCAGCAATCTTTTGAGCGGAGCTAGTGCAAAACTTCAGCCTCCAGAAGGCCGAAGTCTTCTCGACGGCCTTGAAGTTAAGGTTAGTACAGCTTGCGTTGCGACATATTTAAACCTAGCTACTACCAATGTTTACCAAACCATTGACATACAATATGGCCAGTTTCGCACCTAGAGGTTATTAGTTTGTTGTCCGGATATGACCCGTGTGACGATTGCCTCAGGGGGATCAAATCGTAGCGAAACGAGCTCATCATCTAATTTGATAAATTCTACATAAAGTCGAATATGTTTGAGCGTGAAATAAGTAAAGCCCAAGCCCAGTATTTTGCTGCGAGTCGGACAATCAGTCAGTTTATGAATGTAAAGAATCAACGTGAAGATTCGCAGGTGCACTAAAGAAGAGGCTGATAGTTTCAAAGTAGTATTCAAATGTATTCGGTGAATAAGTAATAGTGCATCACTGTTAAACCCGAATTTTTTACTTTTAATACCCGAATCTCTTACTAAATGTGACCTCAGAACTCACTCTCATTTCGTTCGATATAATCAGTTGTCAACCATTTGTCGTGCCTTTCTGCCAAACGGCTCTCTGAGCTGCATCGGCATCCGACATATCCAAATCACTTCATTCTGTCCATAACCTTGTCCCGTCTTCCCCATCCAGGTGTCCTTCGGCGGTGTCTGGAAGGATTCCTTAACGGAGCTAAGCGGCGGGCAGCGTTCCCTTGTCGCCTTGTCGCTCATCCTATCGATGCTGCTCTTCAAGCCGGCGCCGATCTACATCCTCGACGAGGTTGACGCCGCCCTCGATCTAGCGCATACCCAAAACATCGGCCTCATGATCAAGAACCACTTCAAGGGTTCCCAGTTCATCATCGTGTCGCTGAAGGACGGCCTGTTCAGTAACGCCAACGTTCTATTCAGAACGAAGTTCGTCGATGGCAAGAGCGCGGTGGAGCGATTCACTGCCAAACAACAGTGAGACCGAGCAGGGATGCGGCGCTCCCTTGAGCTCTCTAATGGGTGCCCACACCGCGTCACTACAAGGATCCGCCACTGGACAGGTGGCGAACGAAACACCTGAAACACAAATGCCAACATGGCGAACAAGGCGAGCAGATGCATGACGAAAGACCTGACTACTCCAGCGACAGTACAAATTCTTTCGTTCAATAATAGTGGCGCAGGCGACTCAATATGGAATACTCAATATGACTTGCCGGGGAGATGTTGTGACATAGACGGACACGAAGATACTTTAAATGTTTTTAGCAAGCGACGATCGTGATGGTGATTGCGAGGATTCTAAAATCGCAGTAATGTTTTTTACAGTGTATTGATAACAAAAAGCGGACATTGTGAAGTTGGTAAGGCATTCTCGGTTCGTGCTGCGGCATATTGTGCCGATTGCATGCACACTTGTTTATAATCATGAGTAGGTAACCGACTGTTTGACATGGAGGTTGTACATGAATTCCTCGTTGTTCTCAAGTGACGCTCAACCGAACGGCCCATTAAGTAAACAGACTTTGTATGTTTCGCAAAGGACGCCATTGGGCCAACATATGATTGAGATGAATGTGTTGTGCATGCCTCAAAGGCATTCAAATGACCTATACATACATTATACTACTAATTGAAAGTTTTGACGAATGAACATAGGAAGATGCTGCTAAAAGCATTGGAAACTAGAGGAGGGTAATCTCGCTGTAAACAAGGGAGTGCAAAGAAAGACCATGAAGATAAATACTTAATACAAACACGAGTCGAAGTGAAGTTTTTCTTATTTCGCATCTTGGCACATTTACGTTCCTATATGAGCCAGTATTTTTCCGCTCTTGGAATGAGTCGGGGTGTGGATTAAGAATCAGGTACTGTTAAATGCTCGGATAGGGAAAATAGATCATTTTTTATAAACCAGTACGTATCTCGGTCATGTCTTCGGTAAGGCGCGACTACGTCAAATAATCTGTAGGGAATTACGTCACTTGACGTAATTTCCCTACAGAACTGGAGAGAGCTGGAAGGTATGGCCTACATGAAACAGGGGAAATTGTAAATATTATACCTTGTAAGAGAAATAAGCTCCTGGCATATACAAAGGTCCTTTCCTGAGTTGACTACCGACGGCTTTCAAAGTAAGGTTGCAAGTTCACAAAATCTGAGTACACATATCTCTTGGTAATCATAGAGTGAGCACCATCGGATATTGTTATATGTCACTGAAAGCACTTTTTTATTAAAACCAAAAATGCCGGAAAAAAGCTCTTCGCAGAAGATTTGAAAAAAACCGCGCAAACCCGGCTCTATAGTTACACTGTTTGAAATCACCAACTACTTCGAAATGCATAACTATAACCAGATGTCAGATGAGCAATCTCCGCCGGGGTAGCGCATTTCGTGAGCCAGCACCGGCCCTTCAGGCTCATCGCCGAAATCGACCAGGAAGTCATCATCAATGCGTAGTCCACCACGCTCCGTGTCAACCAGCAGTCGAACCATCATCGATCCATTGGTGATCATATCTGGGTAGAACTGGGCGTCCCATCTGGAGAATAGCGATGTTGTGAGATAAAGTCGTTGACCGTCAAGCGATAGCTGGAGCATCTGCGGGCCTCCGCGGAGCTCCCTCCCGGCGAAACGTGGCTGAGGTGGTTGAGACTGCTGAGTGAATGAGCTTCGTTAGTGAACTATACTAGAATGGCAATACTTTACAGTAGGGGTGCATTTTACTATCATCATGATCAGTTACCTAAAGCGTGAAAAGCTAAATTTCACGAAGGTTACAATCAACTCTACTGTGATGTGAGGTAAATTGGAATAAGGCCTTTATAAACTATTGTGTAATTGAATATAGGGTAATAGTAGACATAATGCTAATACCATAGCATGTTATAGTTGGGCTATAGCAATTGCTATGACAAATTCTGATAAAGTGGCTGTAAATTCAGTTGTCATAGTCAAACTATAGTAAAGTCCACTAGACTACGGCCAGTTACAGTATAGTTCTAGCAATATAATATTACTATATTCCAGTTATGAATTCTGCATAGGTTATTACATATTTTAATTGTTTCTCCACGACCATTTAACTCACCCCGTCTTCAAGGGTAACGCCGCCACGAATACACCCACCCATTTGGCACTGAAATACGTAAAGCAAATCAATTTTTTGTTTAATACTCTCGCTAATTTCTTTGATGTGGTTAGCAAGCTTCAGTCTATCCGTGCCACCTGGAGAGTTCTTCTTTTTAATAAAATTCGCTATGATAGACAGCGATATCAGTGTCGAAGGGATATTGAGGTCGTGAAACGAAAACGTTTTTTTCTCAGCTCTGTAATTCCAAAGTGGTTTGAAGCTAGGACAACATTTGTGCACGGAATTGCATACCAGTCCAACAAGTTTTGGGTTGGCCGAGTCCTTAATATTGTACTGGCGCACCTCTCCCGTGAGCCAACAACTGCAATGCCAACATAGTTATTACACACGTGCAAAAGATTCTATTAGATACTATTAGATATTCTATTCATGCTAGCACAATACTGAATGTGTTTCATAATTTGCTAGCGGTTTCACGAACTACAGGGCAAACACATCCTAAACTCCTCAGTCCGTGGAAATATCACGGCCCGTTTAACTAATATAATTATGGTTTTAGAGTCAAGCAAAGGCTATTCGCGTATGATTGAAACGGGTTGAGCTATTCCTGGTCGGGACGAAGAATCTAACGTTAGCGGTCCCTACTCATTGAGTTCAACCAAATTCTCTTTGGTGCACCCCCGTTGCTAGCTCGAGAGATCGCTTTCGCACCATCACATTCACGCGTTGGCGTACAAATCATACAAAGCGTTTGTGGGGCCATGCGCAACTTAAACTAGCAAACTTCATCTTGACAAGGGGCCTCGTTGACCGGCGAGATCATTCCGAGACAGTCTGCGCCCACCTGAAGTAAAGGAAACGATCGTCAAGCGAGATGATTATGTCGGTGATGACAGCTGGCATTTCCGGTAGACACCACCCTTTGACATTGGACGCTGGTATAGAAATCACCTTCGATGCGAGCCATTTTCCGGACGCTGCGTCTCGACGGAAGTGGAATATCGCGCTTGTGATGGCGCAGCCGACGTACCCTGATATAGAAAAAGATTCGTTGTAAAACACTATAGCAGCGATTGAGCCGAAGATGAAACTTTCTAGTGGTATACGTTGTGATGGCTACTTGTCTAGCTACCTAGGGTGACTTTCGTGGTGTACATGGGAAAAGATACCGGTTGACAAAGCGCTGAGCGATTCGTTGTAGACATCTACGCACCCTCGGCTTTTTCAGGATTGTGAAGGAATCGTGTCTCCAGAGGCATATACCCTTCGGTCCCAAGGTCAACACTTTGCAGAAGCTCGCCTGTTGACCAACGCCAGAAATGTAGGTTTCGACCGTACTTCTCCTTTTCGCCGTTGCCAACGGCCAGATGACTGGGGTTAAAGCCGCTTTCGAAGATGCTGAAATCACGAGACGCCGTTCAGACCAGCGAAGAGAAACGCTTTCGAGGGACCCAACGATATTAAGAATACATTAGTCATGAGGCCAACACAATACATTAGACATACAGACAGAGACGAATTCTACAACATGATCCTTGTTGAGAAATATTAAGGATAGTTCGCTTGTTTTTGTGCCGTAGTATTGGTGAGTGTTAAGCAAAAAAAGATTGTTGCATCTAATAAAGACATAGAAAGCTACGCACGCTACAGAGCGAATAAAAATTCGCTTGGATGTTTTTCGGCGCACGTATACGAACCTTGGAGACCCCCATTCAGAGCTAACCATCACGTCGTGACGAGGCTGGTACCAGAAATCATATCTGACAGAATACAAAATCTAATTAGAAGAACTTCCATGTAGATGTGAAAACATCCCCCTGTTTAGGGACGTGAAATTCGTATTGGGGAATGCAAACTAATTGATTCCTGCCGCAACGGAACTTGGCTTTTAAGCCTAAAAAGACAAAGATAAAATGAACTATATTAGTTGTCGTTAGACTTTTATTGGTTGGGCGCATGGTTTTATCGTTTGCTGTAGCTACGAGATGTTCAAAGCCCGTTAAGAGTGACGTCTCGCAACTCTTACATGCGCACCGTCTGCTAGCGTCCGCCAACGTTGAGTCTGAAACTACTTAGATTGTGGTCAAAACGAAAGGCGATTTCGCAATACGATCTATTTGTTGAGTTCCTAACTCCTTCTAACTTCTTGATTTGAGTGTCTTTAATACCAGATACGTTTAAGACCATGCCAAACTAAAAGTATTTCTGCAATCAAATAACTGGGTTTGAATTTGTAAAGACGAAATCACCTCAGCAATAAAACAAACGAATCAAGTTCCAAGCTCTTACTCTAATACGATCAAGAATGAATGTTGACCGTTTTTAATGGCGCCACAACATACATACCAAATACGGGCGAATACATAAAGAAAGACTTCACAGAGAGAGCGGAAAAGTCATTGACGAAGCTAGTCAACTATTAAATGACTTCGTTACCCGAAGGGCGTTCTTCTGTCGCCGAAGAGTCCAGCCTGAGTCGCCCCGTGACCAGCGGTCGTCTTCGGCCTAAACGTCTTCCCGTCCAAAAGAACGAAACCACCTATCGAATCCGAAGCAATAGTGCACACACATCCCTCGGCGAAATCAGCATGAGGAAAATCCTTCTATCTAGAGTTTGTGGCCAACTCAATTGGACGACTCCGCTATTTAGTGATGGCTTATGAGTTTAGTAATCAATCAGCTCTCTAATATTGACTTATTCGACGAATATATGCTGATGCCTAAATTAAAATTCTACTATTGATTCTATACCTTTTCCGTTTCTGTCCTTGTCACCCATAGTGCTGATGAGAACGTCGCCTCCAGGTAGGCAATGGGCGGTGTGCGGCGAGGACACGTCCAGAGCCGCCATCTCTGAAGGCTCCACCACTGAAAACAAGGTCGGCGCCAGCGGATCCTAGAAATTTAAACCGAGGTGCAGAAAGCATAACGTGGCATTCAACAACCGTCGAGTAGGTAGTAGATACAACTTGACATTTTTAGCACGCGTGCATACACCTTTTGCCTTAGGAGCTAAATTCAAAAACGATGTGTATGACTTAACGAGTGTCAATGGAAGGCTTAGTATCACACGAATACGACTGTTCATTGGCAAAGTGAAACCACCTTATGAACTTTACGCTGTTAGAGCGATATTCGAATTATGCATTTACATTTCGAACGTTACTCCTACCCCGTTTCACTGGCCAGAGCTATTGCAGGTTTACGTCTCGCTGAGTGTTACAGTGGCATTGACCCTCATAGACATTGCATTTAAGCGTCTCCGAACGTATACAACGCATCATTTCCTGTTCCAGAAGCTTGGGATCTCTCAATCTGTAATCCTGCTCAGATCAGATCCAGTATAATTTTCGGAACTGCAGATCCGTACCGCTAAAGTTCGCGTTCTCTAAGGAAAATTAACAATATTTCTAATACAATTTACACAGCATCACGCAGCTCACTTGCAAGACAGGGACAATTGTTCGTTAGCGTTCTCACAGTGAAATACAATAACAATCAGTTAATTCGCGCTTTTGGTCATTAAAAGGTGCCGTCGTATGAGTAGCAGACATTGTATAATAGTTTGCCATGGCACAACTAACCTTGGCGAGGTCAAATGTGTAAATGCGGTCGGAGAGAAGACATGGCAGAATCAACTTGTCTCTTCGTTTCGACGGATCGTTGTAGCACGACGAGCAGGAGTTCCAATTCATGTGGTGGACTTCGTCACCCAGATGCAGAAGAGGGCTTCGGTGGATTACCTGATGTTGACAGGAAGGTTTCGTAGGGAGTAGACGTGCGGCAAAGAAAATTTCATTTCAGCTCTTGCATTGTTTCCTACATAGAATTGATGCACTATTTTTGATAAATGGTTGATTTCAACGAGAAAATATTACAAATGATGCAAAAAATTCGCCAAGGGTTAAGAGGCTCCGCTTATACCGGCGGGACCTTCGTGACACGTGGCTGCGTCACTTCGTTACCCTGCCGTGATATTCGCGAACTGTCAAAAAAAAGTCGCACGATGAAATTGCTGAAGAAGGCACTGCCTCTTTATCAACTAACAAACGCCGGAGAGGATTGGGGGTCCGTGTTTTCGTCACAAAATGTGGGATGTGCTTACCTTGAGGTAGTTTTCAGAACCGGAGTCGATGTCAATCACTGCTAGGTAATCTGGACGACTTTTATTCGGAACGATACAAAGTACATAGATGAATTTCTCACGGGGGCCTTTCATCGCGGCGGTTGGCGAAGGATAGCCGGGTCCTCCACCGCAGCATTTGCCTGTTAGAGTTACGGGTTTGATCGGATTTGGTTGGCCTGTATTAATTGCGCTTTATTATTATTGCGCTTGTGAAATTTTATTTCCCGTTTTCTATGTCCTTTTAGTACGTTCTCCTTATCTACCAGAAATTGGGTCTATAGGTACTTTGTTTGATGGGCAATTGATAATCGCAGTCATCCGGACACGGGCCGGCACATATCCTAACGTGAGTATCCCCTTGCCCCGAGTTCAACGTAATGACGCGGTAAAGGTTTGAGAGGAAATTCGTCGGCTAATAGCCATTTGCTAAGCTATATCAAACACCACTATTGCTGACTTATTTACACTCGAATACTGTCAAGCATTCCGAGTTCTGAAAGCTTGCACAGCCATTTCGCGCTTTTCGTCACTAACGCCGAAGCAGACAAAATCCATTGCAAATCCTTGACTTTAAGATCAAGATGACCAAATCTGCCCGCGTGGCTTAGACTATCAAAGGCGGCGAGCTAATTCCTCGTTCCAGACCGGGTGGAAACGGGAATATTTACGCAAGGGAGAAAACCTGTCGAAGGCATTACCTTGCCCTGTGTTGCATATAGAACTTCACACTTCTACCCGCAAGTAAGCGAAACTGTACACTGCCAATTTCAAAATCATGCCGCCTATATATATATATATATATATATATATATATATATGTGTGTGTAAATCC
>MNPL01027665.1:36768-47455 GCA_002081605.1 Tropilaelaps mercedesae
CATCATACCTTTAGTTTCTCCAGTTGCCATCGTCCTAATGATTCGATATTCTTTACCACGTGCCACTCAAATGCGCCTTTTTCAGTACCCCACCACTACGGGTAACTGAGCACTGAGGTTGTTGCTTTACTTCACCTCCGTACAAATATCCTATCGACCATTGTCAACTCGCTGAAGAGTCGCTACACGCACAACCGAAAGATCTGCCCTCCTTCAGAGCGCCGTCGCACTATTGTGGATGTCACTTTGGCCGGCCTTTCAGTCAGGCAATGCCAACCACTGAGCTGTTCTCGCGAAGATGGTTAAGTGCACCCGGGGCAAGCCTCTTTCAAGCGATCTTCGGTAAGAAACTGCCTGTTATTTTTAGCCATTTTTAGCGGAAAAGTACACCTTCAGGTCTTGTTATGGCCACTGGAGACGCATCAGCATTGCTGTCGGCGCTGGTCCCTCCGTCTCTTCCACGAGGAGTCCTTTCAACGGTAGTCAAAAGCGATAGATGATAGCGTTCCCTCTCCTTTCAGCGCCTGCCTGGCCGCTCCAGCACAAGGCTGCCGAGCTCCGCGGTTTGCTGACACCAGCCGGTAAAGACGTCGGCGAAAAGGGTGGATTGCTAAACTACAGATATGCACGTTACTGTATCACACGTTACTGCGCACTATCGTGTAAAACTTCAACCTTCCGGTCGTACTCTTTGGACCAAGTCCATAGAAAGTCTAGAAAGTCAGTAACTAGTGATGGCTTTATTGATTATAATGAATGAATACAATAAGTGTTCGCCTCTCTAACATGCACGAGCCCACTGGAGACGCGAAAAAAAATAAGTGAACAAACCCTAAAACAAGTGGTGATTTTTAATACGAACAAAGATTTAGTGGTTTGCAAAATCAGCTATCGAATTCCAGTAATTTTCAGCCTCGTCCTTACGCTTACCGAAGAGCTTCATGGGGACAATGCGTGTTCGTAGCGCAGTGGGTAACTTTGTCGAATGCCTTCGAGTGCGTTTCTTCTCCGAAATTCTGCTCCAAAGCAACCAGGAAAAGGTAGCCATATTTGATCGGACCTACGACTGGATGGCATTCAGTCATTGTGCCTCTGCGAATTTGTATTTTCCATACGCCCATGTGACAGGTACGGCGTTTCGGAAACGCGGACACCTCAAAATCTGAAGCGAGTAGGCTCGTACGTAAGCAAACCGCACACGATTGATAAATGTACGATTGTGGCATCCGTCGTACGAAGTAATGCGGATGCTATATCGCAAAGGATCTACTGCCTGATAATTGGTAATCCTAAAAAGGTTCGACGAATTGGCCCTGAAAACCGATATAGGTGGATTAGCCGGCTACGAGGGTAAATATTATTTCTCACCGGTCTCTGCCCTTCGTGTAAGTGCTAAAGTGTACCGAGCATTGCTCAATTTTCGAAGTAACGTTTCAGTGATTTTTTAAACAGAGAATTTATTGCTACTTAGCTGTCAAACCGAATCATCGCTATTTGTTCGAATGTGTAGCTTTGCCTTAGTGACCACCGACGGACAACGACGTCGCTTTTAAAATGCGTCGTAGGACGGACTTTTTAAATGTGAATGTGCAACGGCAGGGCATTGAACCCGTACGCCCACGTATCCTCTTTCAGTCTCTAGCCGCACACGAATGCACCGGGCTCGGCACGAATCGCCAACCAAAACGGTTTTCAGCGTAAGACCCGCCCGCTTTCTAATGCGCCCGACCGCCCCATCGATTCCAGCGTTTCCCATCGCATCACTATGCGTTCATCCACCCAGCGAACTGTCTTAGCGCTCGCCGCCTGCGCGTTCACCGTGATAAACCCAATAAACACTTCAAAACAAAATAAAATTCGTCCATCCAGGTAAGATCATCGCTATCTCATCATCATTCGTGCACACACACACACACACGGGGCACGTTTTGCTGAGTCTCCACAATCGAACGATCAGTGCCGCAGTAGGCGAAAAAACCGTCATTAATTATAGTGGCCGCACCGGTATCGTGTCTGTGTAATTAGTGGTGTGCGAAGCCTATTGTGTGACCATTTAGCAGGGTCGAGTAGCAGGGTCGAGTAGCAGGGTCGAATTCGTTGCGAAACCCTTGCCCGCCTCTGTCGCGTTGAAGTCTATTGACTAAATTCTTCGTGCGTCAGTTCTCCCCCAACCGCAACCACGGCGCCCTCCGCAGCACACCAGGCGGCTTTGCAGAGCCTGAAGATGCCGAAAATCACGACAGTTCGGCTACATCCTACGGCGCTGTTCACCGTCGTCGACTCGTACGAACATCGGAGTGAGAATCAGCAGCGCGTTATCGGGACCCTCCTTGGATCTTTCGACTTTGCCAGGGGGGCAGTCGAAATCACCAACTGCTTCCACGTTAACCACAGCGAAAGCGGCGACGAGGTAAGCTGTCCTGCCTAAAAGGTTTTGGTTGACAGAGCCGGCGCGTTCGAGGTGACGAGTTCGTCGGGTGACAGCATCCAGCAGATTTCCCCGATGGCGTGGCACGTCAAGTCAATATGCTTGACTCGGCTGCAACGAAGTCTGAACGCGGAAAAATGTTCGTATAAGCGGTAATGCTGATGCTTAACAAGCACAAATGGGGAGACAGACATGGAAAATGTTGGCCCCATTAGTGTACCATTAGCATTCAGTGATAGGGTGCTAATGTTGGCAAACAGATGGTTGTTGCATATGGGAAGCCTGTTCGCGAAAGGTGTCGTGTTTGGTCCTCTGACAGTCACTGCTATTGGCGGAGTCCGATTAGGAGGCTACCTTTGGAGGCTTTCCATACCAATCCATGTTGGCGGATAGGAAACTCGGATCGGGGGTGCGTGCAGATGGAATAAAATTTGGTCGTGGATTCAAGTAATTTGGCGCTCGTATCAAATAACATTGGATCATGGCTTTTTTTCCTTCTCTAAACGAGCTCTGCATTTGAGTTTGTTGTCGTTCTCTAGACAAGTCTGAAGTCAAAGTTTTAGGCGCGCGTATAGCTTCTTAGCGACTAATCTTTACAAACAACTTAAGGATTAAGTAACTCGGTGTCATAAAATAACCGTAAACATCGAGCCTATCTATTTGTTTCATCGACGCTGGGCCTGAGACGTTTCTGGTTTCTAGTGCAAGCGGGAGAACTCCTCTTCCAGAATTATCTTCGATTCACCTCTGAAAGTCATGCGGGTCTAACGGCAAACCGGTAGGACACACTCTCTGTGTCCGGCGAAACAAAAAAATAAAGTACACGCTAACCATCTTCCTGTGTAACGTGCTCCCGTCCCCCGATCGCAGGTTGGTTTAGATCTGGAGTACGCGAAAACGACGACAGAACTGCATCGGCGAGTGAATTCGACGGAGCAGGTGGTCGGGTGGTTCGCCACCGGAGCCGAAATCCCCAATACGTCCGTGCTTATCCATCAATACTACACGACGCTCACGAAGCATACCCCGGTTCACGTAACGGTGGATACATCGATGGAGGGCAGTGACTCACGTATGGGCATCAAGGCGTACGTCGGAGTCAGTTTCGGAGTCCCGAAACACACTGTTGGTAAGGGAATGCGTTCGAGGATCGTCTATGGAGCCGGATGGACTTGGTAATAGCGTGATAGGTGTCCCGTCTTCGTTAGAGTTTACTCCTGTAAGCTGGAATGTTCGTCCCACTGAGCACTGAGCATCGACCTCGAGAAGTCCCGTGGCGAACGAAGGTCCAAGCAATGTCCAGGCATGCACACATCGATATGCGCAGCAGGGATCGTACTACTTGCGTTCATTTTCGATGCTTTTATTCACGCACTGCCAAATGGTGCAATCTTATGGAGCTGGTGACATTGGCCAGAAACAAGCGCGCCCTTTTTTAAACGAAGATGTTTTTGAACCGAATCCCTCGAGTATTTTTAGATGCACGCTCTACCATCTAGTCAATGACCGCGTTTATGATGGCCTATCGCTTCACGATTTGAAGATAATTCGCCATGGTTGTCGTAGTTGTTCACATGTTTTACGAAATTGTAATTCATCGGCTGTTCTTTCAGGCACCATGTTTCCCCCATGCAAGGTGGAGATCGTCGGCTATCAGGAGGAGACCGTATCGCTGCGGGCTTGCCAGCGAACACGTGACGTGCCCGAAGGTAGTACTACGGGGGTAGAGCTTCCGACCGATTTGGACAGCGTTATCGAATCCTGCGTAGACATGCGGCAGATGTTGAAGATCGTCATCGAGTAAGTAGAGGTGGTACCCCTGGTCACCTTTGTGTATTTTCATCGATGATGTTACGCTGGACGATAGGTGTAATAACACCCCTTAGATGAGAGTATCCACTAGCTTTTTTGCCAGCGGTGTCTATTTTGCAGTAGGCAATACTAATAAAGCATATATGTTTTAAAAAAAACCTTGAAATTAGTGCAGCACGATATTGGACTACACATAAAAAAAATAATGCATCCCACGACTAAAAAGGTCGACGTCACCATGAAATTTTCGTAATGTCGTGCCACAGCGATTTAACCACGAACGAGAACGTTCGCACAACCCGTCGATCAAACTCCGGGATCCTCTCTTCACAACTCTAGCGATAAGACCTGTGCATAGCTATTGCCGTGCATACTGTCGGGGTCCATGAGCCGTACAGACCTGCTTGAGAAATCTCTGCTCGTGTCTACTGTGCATCCTTCCTCATATTCTGTACTAATTATCTCAATTATGTCACTATCGACAGCGTCAGATGTTAAGCACATGCCTTATGTTCGTTTCTCAGCTATATCGACAACGTTCTAGTGGGCCGTACGCCTTCGGATAACGCCGTCGGCAGAAGACTTATGGACATGGTTCACTCGGTGCCGAAAATGGACAATGAACGCTTCCAGGAGGTGCTCAACGGCGACATGAAGGACCTGCTGATGGTCGCTTACCTCACCATGATTACCAAGACGCAGTTGTGCATTAACGAGAAGCTTTGCCTCATGTAAGACGGTATCAACCACGACCAGTTTAACATCCCGAACCACTCTGACGTTTCCTATGTGAATATATTCATCGATACCTACATATGCGTCGTTTTGCATTCGCCGAACGCCTCGATCCGGTCATGCGACGTGGCATGCCATTCGCCACGAAGGGTAGTTCTCGACATCGCCGGAGCAAGCTTATCTGGTGGGAATACTGGATGCGCGGTCGGCAGAAAGTGAAAAAACGTATGAGGAAAATTAGGCAGAAAGAAACTTAACGGGTTAAACGTAGCGAAAAGAACAGAAACTACAATTATCACAAACTTTTCAGAAAAAATGGGGCTGAAAATGAAGAACAAACAAAGCGACTGCGGTAGCAACTGCAGGAGCTATTAACATATAGCAATTAATTACTATAAATAAATGTACGCCAACGCTTCTTCCAGGTAAGAATATCGATGTGTGCGTGTTTTCCTTATTCCTTCTGCAATTCAACTGTTGTGACACGCCTTGCCGCAGGATAGGGTCATGGTCGAACGGAGCCCGATTTGCGCCGCGGCTGTGTATTGTACAGCAATAGATTAATAAGTAGCCAACGAAAAGCTTGCAAAATCAGAGGTTTGGTTGCTTGTGACACAATAGAGAGCGAACGAAGGTTGTCCGTGAACCTCGGTTTGATTGATGGTCTCCATATAGGACAATGACTGAGAGCCGTGACTAGAACACTCGTGATCATGATGATGGAACATTTGCGCGATACAGTCAACTCGTCTATTTACCGACATCCAGTATTTATTAAATCGGGCTTGAGTATTTTGGTGACGTCTTCGAAAAACAATTTCAGGTAGCCGCAAAGTGCTTTATGGAGAAATATCGCCTTTTGGCATGGTAATACTCCAGGTATGTGTAGGTCTTTTTTAACTAATGATATTGGTGCGGTTAGCTTGCGTGGCCACAGAACAAAAGTGTCGGTTGGTTGGCGCACGCTGCTCGAATGCTTTCCCTCGCAAAGCAACGAGTCTTTCCGATATTCACTGGAAGTTCACAAAACGAAGAAAAGCCTTGCGGTTTTCTTATTGGGTAGTTTGCGGCTTATCAGCACTGTTTCGAGCGTCCAATATACAATGAGCTGGAGCACGCCTGAGGTTGAATTCTAGCAGGTGCAACTTCGAATCCAAACGTATTTTTATGTTCTGGGAGAGTGATGCATTGGCCGGCAGCGTGAAGTCGTATTCGTTGATCGAACGCGCATCTCACTTATACAACACTACGGGTAAAATCCAACCAAACTATGCAGTACTATACGTCGATGCCGTGAAGACGATGGGAGGGCGTAAACTTTTTGTCGGGCATTGGCAATTTCCCAAAGCCGAAGTCAGACACTTTTTAGTATTCCCAGTTGGCCTCGACGAAATAATAGTGGATTTCCGGCGGATGTCAATAGCTAAGAGTGTTAAATGTTTTTCCGTCTGTCTAGATTGGTCTTCTTAAGGGTAATAAATATTTCTTAGTGATAGCACAAACTTTCGACTCGACTGACTGACTCGGTGACTGTCGAGCTTGGGGTGCATTGTTGTGCGCTTTGCGACCGAAGGAAACACGTAGGTGCACGGGTTCTATTCCCACCGTTGCACATTTACATTTATGGCGTTCGTCTTACGAAGTAATGCAAAAAGCGCTACCGTAGACGTTAAATGTTGGCTGATGGTCAGCCAACCAAGAAAAAAACTACGGTACAAATACTTTAGTGATAACACAAAGTAATATTGAGGTTCGCTGGTAGTATGGCCGCGTCACTATTGTAAAAAGCGAAGATTGAGGAAATCTGCTGGTGGTATGGCTGCGAATTCAACTCAATTTTTTTCGACCCAAAATTTAGCTAGTAAAACTAGCTAAGTTTCCCAAAAAAACATTTACTGGTATCTGAAATTGCATTTTCCTTACTCATAGTTCATTATTAGTAAGCAAGCCTCTTCAAACAAATAATCCACATGAGCACCATCTTCAAATTAACATACAAGTAAATTATGGTTGCTGGATTTTAATGTAGAAGTTGCTTGGTTTTAGTCATATTTTTTAGAAAAAATACACATAGCGCAGCGCCATATTCGGTGAATAGGATCCCTCAGGCAGTTGTATCATCTGTTATTTGTCCATTTAATATTACAAGGTTTTTTCCTCACCGATTACAACCGATCCATCGGATTTAGTGGCAGGCATCGTTTTTATAGAATTCAGTTGTAAACATAATTTAGTCTTACTCGGTTTCCCCTCAACACTTAATTACAAATGACCTATGGAACTTTTAGACACCTTCTGTAGGCTTCGGTCGAGCAATTTGTTTAGGGGCCATCTCATTAATCATGGCCACCAATACCTTATACCACTTGCCGCCAGTATAACACTGGCACCCTCAAGCACCCAGTCGACCGATGATCTCGATAAGAAACGCAGTACCTAAGGCCTGAATACTCGCGTATTGTTCGCTAACCAGCCTGACCTACCACAGGCTGATCGTCGTACACATGCGACTGGGCCGGCAGCCCACTACGGGACGGCAAAATGATCAGTTGGTCGAACGAGTGCAGGCATCCTAATACGTGACGTGTTGGTCAAGAGCGTTCACTTAATTTTTTACTGTCAGCGGTTCATTCTGAGGGAACATGTGTGGCCCGCCATACGTTTGCGAGCAGACCTGCTTGGTGCCAGAAGAACTGCTGAAGTCAATAGCGAAGTCTCGATTCAGTTGCCTGTAGAAGCGAACGCAATCTTTTCTCCACATAGCCCAGGCCCGGGCGTAACCGTCGGCCTTAATTACAGGGTAAATGTGAATGTTGTACGACGCGAGGAAGCTGCGAATTTCAGGAGTAGACTTCGCGCCGGGTACAAGTTAGTCGATTAGGTAAAGACTTCTAGCGGACGATGTCCACTCGCGTGCGTGAATTTCGTCATCAGGCCAGGCTAGCAGGCTTTTTCTGTCTTTAGTACCAACATTCAGATCTAAAGAATTGTCGCATGATTTTAGTATTGTACTAAAAGCTGCTCGAATATTAATTAAGTGCTAATTGGTGTTGTTAGCAATTATGATACGTGCCAATTATTAAATGAATATGGTAAATTTAAAAGTCTTTAAGAGTTCCTCAGTTTGTTCTATACTATCGCCGATTCAGCTGTTTTTGTAATGTCTCCAAGAGCTTTTAAGAATATCTGCGACAGTAGTGCAATGTCTAATGTCCCATGGGGCAATTTGCTTTACACGTGTGCTTGCCTTTTATCGGTCGCCCTTCGTGTGTTTGCTCGATGCTGCCGATCTATGCGACGTCGGAACACTTCTTAGATACAGCGTCAATCTACGTGGGATCTCGTCGGATCTGTGATACTAGCCCAGGTCGAATTTCAGAGGATCTCCGCTCATGACTGCAAGTTTTTGAGCACCGCTTCGTGCGTGCAACTGATCTATCCACAGTTGGACATCATAGTATAAATAAGTCTGACCTTTCCAGCGTCATGTCATCTCCACTTTTTTTAAAAGTTCCGGTCACACTCGAATCCTACCGTTCCGAGAGACGCGCGCCGAAATCCAAAAGTTCAACGTTGACATTTGCCTTCCAAACTACTGAGGGCCGTTTTTTGCCGTTTCGTGTCCACCTGCACGCTAAAATGAGGTGATTTATGTACTTCGGCGCCGCTACACGTCGGCACCATCTTCCGTGTTTGTGGTTTTTACGTATTCGTACGCAAGCCGTGCTGTCGTTAATTTCAGCGTACATACAGGGGGCCAGCTACGCATAGCAGGTTAAACCGAGTTCTGTTCATTTTGAGTACACGATATTTGAATGTTCGCTGCGTGCAAGGCTGTACCGGCGAAAAACTGTATATAGGCCAAGCGGCAAAATTTATCATGCGCAAGCGACAAGCCAGCACGGCTGAAGCATTTTGACTACTCTTTTTAAGCGCAGAAAAAAGGCATTTGGAAGCTGTTGTTGCATAGGATTTTTAGACTAATGGTAGTTATAGTAGCGGCTATATGCTGATATTAGAAAAATGGCTCATTTGATATAATGAAAATTGCACTAATAGTTTATTTGATCCGTGGCCCGAAAATAGCGCAAAACTTTTTGGCTGTATGGTCAATATGTCTACCCAACGTAAATCTGCCATAGACCTTCGGGTCCATCAAGTTGACCCAAAAAGTCAAATGTTGCTGCGTAGGATCTCATTCTTAAAAAGTAGCCTCATACGTCCGCATATAGAAGCTGCTAGTAAAAAAAAAACGTCAAAGCGAACTGCTAATACGTATTCTATTCTAATGTATATAATATGCACCTTGTCCTTCTGAGTTTGCAACGATGTTCATAGGATCCAAATAATCTGTGAATGTATGCAGTGTAGCAAACCTGTCGGCTTTCATAAAACATACGTCGCACGTTCGCCTACAACGACAAACAGATGACATCAAATGTTATAAGTCTGTTTACAATCCTTACATATTAAACAATTCTCAAGGTTTACATTGAGATGATTTTGTTGTCCTCAATAGTCTGTTGAGATATATTGCACAATACACGCACACACATCAGAATTATTGATTGTTTGGTTAGAAGTATCAGAAATAATACATGTGACACGCGGCAATGTTATAATGAGTTAGTTCGAAATGGCACAACGCCGTAGTTTCGGCATAGGCCACTTGTGTGCCCTAGAAAATAGGGGCAGAAACACCTTACAGACTAGTTTGTATGGAAATGTATTTTTCCACGTAGAGTTCAGTACGACTCGTGTATCGTAGACAGTTGAGATCACGCCTGGAAATTAGCACCACCAATAAGTTTCTTGTGGTGTTCCAGAAATGTTTGGCACTATTATCTAATCTGTGTGATATTAGCTGATTAGCGTTATTCTCGTCAGTGAGAACAATCTGGAGGTATTACGCGTTAGACGAAGTGTCACAGACGTATCATGAGTGGCATGGCCAACACGTTGCCACGGCTCGCCCCATTACCCAAACCGCGCGGACAAAAGTATTTGATTTCTCGTGCACCGGAGAGATTTATACGCCAAACAACGCAATGTACGAATTTCGCTTTAAAAGAAAATCGATGCATTGTCCACGACGCTACACCTGTTCGCTAAATATATTAGGTTGGTTGCATAGTTAAATGATTCGGACGAAACTTACCCAGCATTTTGTAACCGCGCAGAAGGTATCCTCCCATAACCGAGCTAATCTTTTCGTTTCGCTCGCGGCGGGCCTCAATCACTTTAAGCTCCCCTTCGGTGGGTGGAATCCAGTCGTCCTCCATTGCAGGTCTTGGTGCTGATTCGGTACTTCTGCGCGTTCAAATGTTACCCCCACGGGTACCTACAGCTCTTCGAGCTTCTTCACTCACTCCACGTGACCACGGCTTCGACCCAGCTAGATATGGCGCACCGTGTTGACAACCGGACAAAAGATGGCAAAGTGCTAGGCGGACGAAAGCGAGCAAAATGCAAAAGCTATGAAAAATGTGCGGGCGAAACCACGGAAGGTCTGAGGCTAAACGGTGGGAAGCGCGCGTGTCGAACGATTGAAAAACTATTTGCTCGAAGTAGTCGGCGAGAGCGGGAGAATAAATTTGGAATGTTTACAGATACCCAGCACACGCACTTCAAACCGAATAAATCTATGGTTTTCTAGTACTGCTCGGATGACGGCGTTAAGTATCAGGCTTAGCTCTTTTGCATATTCGAATC
>MNPL01027673.1:0-25000 GCA_002081605.1 Tropilaelaps mercedesae
TATATATATATATATATGTTTTATTCCATCCCAATCACATACCGACTCGGAATTTCGGTTACCTGCAATTGAGCATTGACTTATTATCATCTAACGATGGTTACACCATTACATACGGCGACCAGTGACACTCCCAAGAGCACCTGCCAGCTGAGAAAATCGGACCGACATCGAGTATTTTGCTGATAGGCACCTGGGCAAGTGGAGCTATTCGCACAGCAAAGATAAATACATGACACCAGTCCAGAAACACATGTTTTTGGTCCTGAACGTTATTGTCTGCAATATACCCACCCTCGGATAACACTATTTGCTCAGTTCAAAACATACATCTATCTACACCGATGATCCGCAAGTACCATTGATCGTAATGAATGTATGTGAATGTGTTAAGGCTGTACAGTCCATTCAGTGTCAAAGGTCCGGAGTTCCTCTATAACTTCTTGGACTGTTTCTCATAGGTGAAGTTATCAGAATGTTGATAACGTCATCAATAAGGTTCCCTGGGCTGATGTCGCGAACCAGATGTGCTTTATTTTACGTTCCATTGGGGGGCGGCCTTTCATTTGGCGAACTCCTCCGTCTTCTGGATGCCTCTCTTCTACTTTCAGATCCTAATAAAGATTGGAATATTTAAACTGTAACAGTGGCTGGCATAGTGTTCTTACAGTACTTCATCACGTATGGCCAACCTTAATTATGGCGACAAACCAACACATCGTTATGTATTCGTATTACAACAGGTTCTTCGAATGTATCCTTGCCAAAAATCACCTACAACCTTAACATACAGTCTCCCAGTGAGAAACGCATCGTATACTTTACCTGCATACTATTTATTGTTTCCACGCTTTTCATATTCTGCGACGTTTAACATTAATTAAAACGGAAAATATACCACATAAAATGTCTTTTTTTCTATTGCCGCCTCCCTTAATCGCTAACCATACACGACATGCGTAAGCTGTGTTTCAACACAGATCGGCACGCGGTGCGGAGACGGCCATTTTGTGCCGAGACGGCGCTTAGAGGGTGACCCTCCACTCCAGTAACCAAAGGCGTCTAACTAGATTTATGCTGATCTACAGGTATCAGCATACTATGATACGAAGTACGAAGAATGGGCTGTTAAAAGCCATGTCGTCCAGAAATAGCATCGAGTCGTTATTATCGTCGCGTTGACCGGTAATGATCGGAGCATGAGCTGCCCTCACTGAATTTCTGGGAAGCTTTAGGATGCATTTAGACCGGATAGTTTCGGCAGCACGCAAAATCCACCCAGAAAAACGTTAACGAAACTGTAAACGCCTGGCGGCGAACGTCACAATTGGTGAGAAGTATTTGTGCATTCCGAAGCTCCACTACATGATGTTACTTAGAATCGGCATAGGTGAAATTGCTCCTGACATTACTCCGCGATTTGTTCTTGCTTTTTTTTTCCATAGATGGTCGTTTCGAATATCGATGATAAAATGGCTGGTCGGTATGATTCGGAAGTCTGCAGGTCTGACGATTGTCGTTACAAACTCGTCAACGAGCTCGGCAAGATGTGAAGTTTTTAGAACGAAATAACAAGACGTAAATGTGGCCTGGTGGACAGAGTTTTTAGGTGCAGTGACATGCTCTGAGAGTTGTTCAGTTGCTCTGAGACGCACTCTGGAAAATCACTTCGGAATGACCTCAGGACTTTGGCTCTGACGAAGCCAACTTGGCCATGAAAATGCAATAATGGCTCTCTCAATATTCAATCTACCTTGGCGCGAGTGGATACATGCTAGAAAACCAATTTAGCTCAAAATAACAGAACGTGCTGGGAGCCATTTTCAATGGTATTTTCAATTCTATCGTGTGCATAGAATATGATTATTAAAAACGAAATTAAGAAAATCAGGTTCACCTGGTCAGATCAGCGTCGGTGTCGAGATGTTTATACAAAATCAATCTCATTTAGGAGCGTACCGTTCTTGTCTTGCCTATTAGCCTTCTTATATCTTATACGACGAGTCCGTCTGCGCCTTTCTCATTTACACGGACTATTCTACTAGTGCTCAATGCTACCGATACATAGATAGACGAAACAAACGTGAAGCTTGGCGCTTGCACTCTTTAGCTCCGTCCTCTGCTGAGTGGCAATATTCTTCGTTTAGTTGCCATATACTGACATCTACTGCAATACAACGAAAAATTCAACAAAATTTAATCCGTGTCCCTATACATTTTACTCTAGCAAAAATCTATTCAGTTGTGGGGCCTCGAAATTGGTAACTGCCGAAGTGGGTGTTCGATGAAAAATCTGAAAAATGGCATTTTAAGTCGACGTACTGTTCTTCCTGCTAAATCCTGTTACGTACCTTGTACTGTATACGAGTATCTATGCGTCCGAATACAATTTCAGTAAACACAATTTAACACGCACATATATATATACACGCTCGTAACGATTGTACACTAATGGGTGCATGGCTGCTCGTTGGCGCCACGTTCAAATAACGAACAACGAAGCCGAAATAGACAATATACGTAAAGTGATAGCCCCTATGAGACGAACACGAAAATTTAGGTGGTAGACTGGTGGGCAGCCATGACAACTGGCGGAAACGACGACGAAACACCCACAAAGAGCATGTGGGTCAAAACTATACACCCTCTTAGACAAGATCACCGCTATCGTCGTACACATTTATGAGGTGCATACTTGCGAATAATACTAACTCATTGTCATACCATTAACTCATTGATAGAACAACAAGTGAATATCTCAGATACACATGCTATTCGCGATCACGCCTCAGATGATGCGAGGATTCTCCACATTTTATCCCTTCGACTAGATAAGACCGAAACGGTCAATCAGGGCTGTCTTCCTTGGGCGACCATCTTCTCAACGTTAAATGCATAAGGTTCCTTGGACATGTGTCTTTCTCGATTTCGGCAAGACATCCAGACTCGTCCTAACTAGCTGACTGCAGAACAGAACGCATAAAATTAGCATATCAATTATTCGAGGACGGTTACAGGACCCGTACACTATCTACTGCTAGGGGACCCCTCACCGTCGCTATCTTCGGCTCTTTCTCCTACGTCGTTCGGCTTGTCAACACGAACAAGTCAGTTCGGGCTTCTGGATTGGGTGGACTATACATGTCAGACTAGCTAGACTAGCAGTACACGCTCATAGTACTAGGTTACTCTGGTGTGTGAGAGAACAACAATTCTATTAGCAGCACAGTGGGGCCCTTTCCTGCGTTTACCAGCGGTACGGATCGCGCGCCGTGGGTTGTTATTCAGGCAGCGCTTCGGACCGGCGGTAGGGTCGGTTCGCAGACACGCTAACGATGTGGTGGAACGCAATTTTTCTTGCGGGTGTTTCCGCGGTGTCGGCCCAATATTACGGCTACGGAGGTCAGCGCACGCACGGCGTCTCGCGCGGGTACAGCCAGCTCGCACAATACGCCCCTGTACGACAGGCATACGGTCCTTCGGCCTATCCGACATACGGCACCGGCCAAGTGTACTCTGCACCTCAAAGTTATGGCACGCAGCAGCATCCTGCCTTGCAAGCGCGCGCCTTCCAGCCAGAATACGGACTGCCTTTGGGGGCAGACCGAGCCTTGGTGTTCCCCCGTGACTTCGCCGCTCAGAATTTGAAATCCGCGGGCGGATACGCGTACGGTGGTCAGACCACGGTGTTGGATCCGGCCGGCAATTCCTACCGCAGTTTTGGCATTTTCGGGGACGGCCATCTCCGCACCCGGGGCGAGGGTGGACTCAAGAAATAAGAGGATTCAAGGACCGAGCGACACCGGTCCGCGTCACACGGACCGTTCGGACGTCTGATTCGTTTTGCAGCCAATGATTTCGAAAGAGACATCACCACCCAGTGAGGAACAGACAACTGTGTCTAAGTCGAAGACCTACGCAGTTCCTGGTGAATGAAAGGCTCGTTGAAGTGCAGTGTCAGGCTAAAGCCCTCGCGTGTTTCATGTTTGTCAAACGTCAAAATAGACATAGCAAGATTTCTGGAATCGGTGACCACGAACCTATCAGCCCATTCAGGAATGTATATTAGGCGAAAGTGTCAACGTGGTGAATGGAAACCCAGCCGGATATGAGGTCTTGCTGTATGCGATAATTAAATGGAAAAGATTTGTTTTGCCCTCCATTATGCCCATGGGTAAACCATTGAGGGTCGGCCACACTGCTGTGCAGTCGCTCTCAAGAAAGTTATAGTTTTCTGTTAGGTAATCTGTGTAGCGACTCTAGGAACTGCCACGCGTATGGAGTATATTTATTCGCTAGAACGAGGAGAAATTATGTTTGTCAGGTGGCATGACAAAGAGCCGGTTGTAGTTTTGACAGCGCCCAGCTGCTCGAGTGGATTACTAAAGCGAGTCCATTGGCCCTTGGATGGGGGTCGTGTGAACCATAGGAGCATGTAATCAACTTCGCCTTACCATTGAGCTTTGGTCCTTGATCAGGTCAGGGTATACGGGACGTCCCATAATACGCCTTTTCGTCGAATAGTGTTGTGCATACTACGTACATTTCGGGTGTATATTAAAATAATAGATTGTCGTCAAAAAACCGATGTGAATCTTATGATGTATGCGGTGAAATTCAAATAAATTCTGCTAGATAGTGTAGGTATCGATTTTATCCTTTGCCTTTGCAATTAAACGATTATATGGAATCAGACACTCTTGGATTTATTTTTGCCTTTCAAGTTTTTATGTTACACTTGGCTATGTTCGCCCTATAGCGCCCTTTACATTTCCATGGCTTTTTTGTGCTTGATAAAATGTACAATTTACTATCTCTCAGAAAGTGCAATGGAAATTTTTCTGAAGTTTATTGCACAGTTGAATGTACCTACATGACCTTTTGGATTCTGCGTCGATACACTTCAGCAAAACTTGATCGCCTTTAAGCTACACGAGAGTACATTATACACACGTTTCTTTTTCCCATGTGTTATAGTTGAGAACTGACACCGTCCACCCAGATCAAAACTGTTTTTAGTTTAACTGATTGGGTTACATCTACTTAAATAAAACTAAATCTCTGCTGAGAATATAGAAAGCTGACGAAGCATCTGACGGACGATTTGCTGGGGCCAATACATGACACAAGTTATAGCATAGACCAGCTTCCAGATCTGAGACTCACCTCCTAAGGTCACCTCCCACTAGAAAAAACTAAGACGAGCATTGATATAGGAGGATCACGGTGAAACCACTAAATATTATACATAACAGATATTAAATAACGTCACAACAAAAGCTCATTGTACAGACTTATCCATTAGTGTCGCTACACAGTATTTCTAACAATTACGTTATGAAAATTAGAAACAAATAATGTTTTTACGAACATTCTGTGTGTGTCGACGGCAACCAAAAGCAGCTTATTTTCTGACCACGTCACAATAATGTAAAGAATAATGTATAAAGACAAATAACGTGCCTGTATCCGCTATTGGGCTATAAAAAGGTAGGAAGAACATAAAAAAAACAATAAAAGTAGAAAAGTTTACGCCAAATGCCCTCAAACAGAAATTCTCAACCCGTTGCGTCTACGTCTATTTTTTCTAGCACGAGAACGCGTTGTTAGTTCTAGCGAGTTAAGTACCAGTCAGAAGGGAGACCAGAGAATAAGATCCAACCAGCTACTTTGCCCCGACGGCTAGTTTGTTTGCCTGAGGCGGTCGGCCCAATCGACCAGTTACCGGTCATAGACCGGCGCGCAAGACATGTCCGATGAATAGCTTTTCCTTTTTTGCACCTTTTTTCGCCCGTAGGGTCTGAGCCACCAACGTAGGCGCTGCACCCAACAGCACCACGTCGTGGCAAAAAGTCGGAACGTGTAATGGCAATTCTAGTTAAGTCTAGGTGACTCTAATTGAGTTCAATCGGGTCTAGAAGGCGGTTGTCCCGCTGGAACAGTCAATGACGCAGCAGCACTCGGCATAGCCACAGCAATACAGAACAGAACAACATCGGCAAACAGGACCTGTAATTTGCCGGTTTGCTGCTGCGTTTCCACTGCGGCTCCTGTCGGCGCGCGTCACGCAGTTGAAGTCGGCTCAACATCGAAGGTGCAGGGGTCACTGTCCCGCCTATTGTTCGCCAGCGGTCAGCTAAACCATTGGTAATTTTTATTATGTTCATGCAAATCGGATTGTCATCCGAGCTGGCAGGACAGCGAGGACCTAACTGTGCGACAACGCGAAAACAGGAGCAGCAATTATCGGAAGACCTTCCGCAATCGCAGCTTTTGCCGGTAATTAATTGGCCGATGTGGCTGGCCAGTTCTTGGCACGCGTTCGCCCATACCAGCCAGACGTTGAATTGGATACAACACCTATTAGTATTGGCGCTCCGTCATTGGCATTCATCAACTACGTCAGAAACTCGAGTAGCTAGCTTGTATCGTAAAGCAATCTATACGGTCGTAACACCGCGATTGCTTCGAGCCAGTGGCATAACGCAATGAGACGAGGGCGGTCGATAGTACATCGAATTCGTTGATGCATTTGACTGCTGCGTAACGATATTTGGCGCCGTCTCTTGGGCGGCGGAGTGGAGCCTGCGCCAAGGAACGCTATCTTGGGTGCACCAAGTAACGGCGAAGTCCATCGAGGCGTATGCCCCGTTAAAGACCCAGCAAACTTCTTTGACTGGGGGGATGTAACAGTATGAAGCTGTACTGTTGGTATGCGTTAATCAAAGTGTAGAAGTCGAGGAGTCGTCGCCGCAGATACGATGGGTGGCCGGCACCGGTCGCCAATCGGACTGGTTGTTCCATTGGATGTCCAGTTAACTACTTAAAGCGCATGTTGACTTCACGTATACGTTCACATGGTACAGGAAATGGCATTGAATTCCGCGCCATTGAATATGGGTATACATGTCTCGTTTCTTGTTGCGTTGTATATTCTGTCAGCTCTTTGCTACTTGTCTAATTTGAAAATCTCGACGAAGTTTTAGTCGTCCGTGTGTGCTACTATTCCATTGATTTACGTCAACGGGGTTTGACACCCGGTAGATAGAGTTAAGCAGCATTATTGTGTTGGCTTATCGAACTAGCATTGTGTCACGGAATGATCAGAAGGTCAGAAATATCCACAAGGCAAAATTTTTCAAAGACCTAACTGTCTTATGGGTGTCGGTCGATATACCATTCTCCGTGCTAGTTCCTACAATTCCTCCTTAAACTTGAATACGAGCTATGTGGCGCTTTTATGTTCGCTTTTCGCCATACAAGAACTTTGGTGGCCCAACATTTTTAAGAATAAGCCCGCTAAGCGTATTTCACTGTAATTGACAAAATCCGATATTCGATCAAAGTAGCGAGCAAGATGGCGACGAATTCAATTGACAAAGATCGGCACGCAAGTTCTCTGTATCGTTGGACACGCCGTGGCGTTAACTAGTCGAAGACCTGACTAATATCTGACCAACATGTGATGTTGTGACGTTTGGCCGAATGGATCTAGGTAGTGCGATGAAAAGGTAGTCTAGTCAGGCGTATATTAGCGGGAGCGAAATTAAGGGGCAACAACGGTATTAAAAGGGTAACAGGTTGGTTGTTTACTATAATTAACGTACCACCTAAACTAAATCGCTGTATTGCTGTATTTGTGGGACGGCAACGAACAGTCTAACTGGCGAAGCTACACAACGACATGTACTAGAGCGACAGGTCTCACCCAAGAACGAATTATTTTTCTGAGTGAATTGCCCTTCGAAAAATACTACATATAAAAAAATCATTACCCCACAGAAAGTGCGGTCATATTCAACACGAACATTTTTCATGTCGCTACCAGAACGCTGTCCATTCCAAACTTCCGCACAGAAGACGAAAACTGTAAGTCAGTCAAGTGTAGATATCCAAAATAGGACGTGCTGTATTAGTCATTTAACGTTATATCGAATATCGTCTTAAAATCATTATTGTTTATCGCGTTTTTTTATAAAAATAATATAGCTTAGAAGAGAGCGAAGCGGCCGAATTACGAGATTTTGATCTGCAACCTAGGTTACTCTGAAATCGAATTAGGTAAGCTTGAGTCCATCTCACCAATATCTGATTGTAAATGTGGGTATTCAGGGGAGTCGTTGCATTAGCACGGGGGGTTCATAATATCTGTGGTTTGTTCAAGGGCTCAATTACACCTGTGCAAATTTACCTAAACTGATGAAATTTGAAGAACTCAAATTGGAGGAGAATATGTGGCTTACACATATAAGAGGACAGAGTTACATTTTGGTAAAATGGATTATTCTAAAACTTCGCCTGAAAGTTCGGAGCGATAACAAAGTGGTCAAGGTCAGTTATATAATCTAACTCAGCGGTGATGGGCCATATTCGTCTTCTACTATTATAGGCTCCTGTAGGGCAAAAAGAAGATAATTTTATGTAAATGCTCAAAAAAATGTATCATTATTTATTTGTGCGAAGTACGATATTTGAATTTTGAGAACATGCAGCACATCAAACAGTTTTTAAACTTTTTCTGGCGGAATCTGAATTTCTGTCTGAATTTTACATTGTCATCGATGGAAAGCTTAAAGATATGTCAGATTATAAAAGCTGCGTAACAAATGTGAATTCCTATTTCCATGCTTCAAATCACGAATCTTCATCGGCATATGATATATTAACCATTCATCATCATTTACGGAACACGCTTATAGCATATCACAATGATATATTAATAAATTTTCTATATGCCACCTAAAAATTTACCGCCAGTGTCAATGAAGCTGAAGATCGTTGTCGACTATTTCGATTCTATTTCGGTAAAGGTTTCTCTGGGAGATCGAACTCGTCCACCTGCGTAGACTCCTTCGGCCGTATAGCTCACGCGAATGTACAAGGCTATCAGGGTCGACCTCGGACCTTTGTCCGCTTGATACGAAGGCTATTTTCCACACGTTTATCAAAATATAGTCAATGGGACTACCAGTCTATCCCGCTAAAGGTTTCCTTTAGATATACAATGTTGTAAACATGCGCCATACAGCCAATTAAGACGGCAGCGAGCTACGGGTGCTGCACAAAAATTTAACCAGCAAATATTCCGGCGAACACCAGCATACCAGCCTATCGCTATCAAGTCGGCCAGTGATTCTGTCGTCACTGGACGGTTAGGCCGGCAACAGACTTACCACTTACAGGCGGTCCTCATGACAACTATCAGCATTACCCCGACTGTTTCGTCCTGTCCGACGCTGCCAAATACGCCCGGCTTGTGCGAATGCGGTTACTTCCACTGGTTACTAGCTCGACAGTGTGTTGCTTACGATATCCGATAGATTATTTTTATTATTATTGTTAAAAATATACTATTTTCTGTTGGTGCCGCGAAGCTGCGTGGCGCGGGACTGCCTTTCTCTTTAAAGATAGTCAGCCAGCAGCTGACAGGCAACGGCACTTAATCGCTATTGGCCGACCGTCACTTGTACCTGCTACACTATATTTTTGCGAGTATTTGAGCACGGCGCTATGACAAGCGCGTTTGCCGGCACGCCCGTACGTAGGCCGACAAACTGATCAGCAAGAATTTGACACAATATCCATTGTTGTCGTCGTTATCGTTTAGGTGGTTGCACCCGTCCAATATTTGTGCTATGATTCTTAATCAATTTAACTTCTGCGCGTCATTCATATCGTAAATCATCAATTCGTCTCTGAAACGTCGCGTAGTTAATGGTTAACGTTGAACATAGAGACGTGTTGAACTACGCGCGATATTCGGATACGTTGGCTGTGCAAATGGCTACGACTTATAAACGTTTAACGCTAGTTCCAGTTAGACCTTTGAGGAAAAAATTGAACGTCCTAATATGCGATTTACTGCTTGATTCACGTAAGAACTTATGCAAAAAGAAGTCTGCAAAGCAGTATTGAGTTTAATTCGCACTTGTGCCCTACTGATAGCATAAGACAGACTGATATTCCAAGAAGAAAAACTACTAAAAGGGTCAACGAAGCAATGCCAATTAAAGGCGCATTGGTTACAAAAGAGTTTAATTTGAAGCATTCTCGCTGGTAAAGTGCGCGCATCTCACATGAGCACACTCATAATTTGGAACTTCAAAATCCCAATCAAAATGTTTGCTACCGGTATTAATTTTGCATTAGCCTAAGATTTTGTTAAACATTTTCGCTTTTGTGTAATATTTAACTTCGTTGTGGCAATATTGCTTAATGAAGTACATGCCAATGCAGTTGTAGCTATACGAGACCTCGACCACGTACTTTCACTAAGGCCGGGCATTTCATTATGGATATCTCGTCAAAAAGAAACTGATGGTTCTACTTGAATGCTCAAAACCTTAATATGATTTCGCAATAATGCAGTATATATTGGATCTTCCACCGCCCAAATGAGAATAATTAGTTAAATGAGCGTGTTAGTGGTTCAATTTGTAGTTATATGACTACAACTAATAAAAAGGCAGATTGAGAACGGCTACACAAGAGGGCATTGTTTAATGTTGGCATTACAATTGTCATCAAAGACTAGTTGCCCCAGTCGGAGTTACCTGGGTCGAGGTATACATATATATAAAGTCAAAGAGCAGCCCCTTAAGCAAGAACACAAAAAATATGACAAAACTAAGGTCCCTTCGGGCGCTACTGCATGAACTACAATCCACCGAACAACAGAAACCAATCCGCCCTCTTCAACTTGAATGGCTTGTTTCGGTCGAACCCAGTGACGAAACGATCCTTTGCTATCGTATTCCTTCACAAGCCGGAAAATAGCCTTGTATCAAATATACATTACGTGCCTAGTGAATACGCCAAGTGCACCCTTGCGGCGACTGCCCCTTCTCAGCCCAGCCCTTTACCCACCTCGTTGCTCCTCCCGCAGAAATCGTTTAGTTATAGGACGAAGTTCTGTAATCGAGAAAACGGTTATCATCAGCGGAAGTATGGCGAGGCGGCGAATATCAGTGTGGGTATCCGGGACGACGCGAATGTATAAACTCGACTGACAGGCCGAGCAACTAACGGACAAGGAAAACTAATTTAGCCTGTGGTTGCCTGTACGGTGAAACTGACCGAATTGGTAACGGTCGACGGGGGAGAATATCTAACAGACGTCAATGTCGTTATTGTGGTTGAATATTCAACGGTAGCCTCAAGATTGAGCTGAGGTGACCGCTTGAGCCACAGCACGTCGACGCAGTGGACTGATTTTTTGGCGGGAAAATCTCGTTACAGTTTCGCGTACTGATCGCACTGGGTACCTGCCAGACAAGAAAGAAATGATACTGTGTGATAATTGAACAGCTTCTTTACTAGTAAATCGTGACTAGACAAATTCGATTGCCAATACGGTCGAGTCAGATGAAGGTGTTAATGTCAAGGTAGTTTAGTTTTAACGATTGGTCTTCATTGTCACCGATTCATTCACTGTCATCACGATTGTCAAATTTCAAGGAAATTGAACTAAATCAGCAGTCATGATTGAATGTTAGATGCAATTGAGACGCTTTATTTCGAAGAAGGGGTTGCTGAGTTCAAAAAAGTGAAATCAAGTCAATAAATAACAGTATTTGTCTTTCGGATTTGTCTTTAAGGTATTGTAAAAAATGTCACCGTAGAATCGATCGTTGTTATTTCGACAAATTGAAGCTTATGGTAGTTCAGCCAGGCCCGGTAAAAACATTTACATATTAAGTGAAACTGTTTTAAACAAAATTGCGCGAGGTGTACCACACAGAAAAGCAGCATTGCCGAAGAAGCTGTGAACCTGAACTAAAGAATTATGAAAATGATTAAGAGCATCAAATTTCATCACGAATCTCGCGTGGTATGTTCAAAAGTGTATTCTTAAAAAAAGTTCATCAGTGTGTATGATCGAGAAAAACTGTAAAAGACAACTGCAAAACGTAGCATCCGTCAGCAACAACTCCAGTTACGAAAGTAGATACAGAGTTCGGAATTGTTTCTCGCAGCACCTCGCGTAACTCCAATTGAACAAAAGGTTAATCGTAGAAGATTTTTGCGTGACGCACGGCTTTTGCATAAAAAGGAGCAGTGAGTTCCCACATGACATTACCACGATATCCAAAAAGCCCTTTATGTCCAGCCATTTAGCTGCCTCAGTCAGAGCTGCGACAAGTGACATTGGGATATCATGTTTCGTTGTACGGTGTGTGTTTTACGTTACTCAGAGTACGTGCTCACTAACGTTTCCATTCTTTGTTTTTATGCCGAATTTCAGAAAAATAATAGCAATGATATCCGCGAATGAAAGGATCTTCGAAGCTTATCTCAATCATTCTCTCATTGACCAACAATCTTTCACTTTTATGCACATCGTTTTTAATGCTTACTAATACGTGTTATGATATTAATAGTTGTTAATACAGCCCAAAATTTTATTATTTTTTTTGTTCTTATTGTAGTAAGGGTGCACTGTAAGTCAACATTCGTGTCAGTTTATTATGTGAGAACAAAAACCGTTGTCATTTGATGGGTCCTTATATCCTAAAAACTTTTGATTCTGTAGTACCCATTAATAGTTCCCTAATCATTTGCGCGTTGTTACCTCTTTTTAAAAAAGATGGCAATAAGCTAATTTCCAAAAAAAAAACTCGACGTTAACATGGTATATTTTTTGCATAGATACGAAGTGATTAAGAACTCTATTAAATGACATACGTTTTTCTCTAACATAACGAGCATCAGTTAGCATGGATATATTCAACACGGCACAGTGTTTTGAATATTCGTTTCTAACATGGCGTTAAAAAACTAAAACTCTCTTTTGAGGAACGCCGACCGATTTTGTAGGGTCTATTTAGGACACGCGTACGCCGAAAAAAGTCATATGCTTGCATTTCTGAATGCACTTTTGCAATACAATCGCTTCGGCTTTAGAGTCAAAGTTAGAATGGTATAGTCGTTATGACTGAAGATCTATTTAGCCCAATACCTGGACAGTAACCGACAAAGGTATCACCATTTTATTTATTTTGCTTATTAGGTTTTAAGCAAAGTAGCAAACTCCATCTATCAATTCCGCTGGGGGAAATTTGACTGCCAAAAGTGTTGGGACTACGCACAGAATTTCAGCCGCATTAGAGCTTGACCCGTAATGTAAAAAGGGTTTACCATTACGCAACCTAATTTTGACAAAGGCATACGACCGATTAATAAGAGGCATTTATTTCTGAAGCGTTGCATCTCGGGCGGGAATTTCACGAAAAACTATTTGAATTGGCAACAGGCTACTTCTGCTTAGGTAATACAGCTTCAGTTTTCCAGTCACCGTCAGAATATTGCCCACCGTCATAACATTCGATTATATCAACACTTTTTCAAAAGGAAATAAGGGTCTATTGGCATACTGACCGTTTAGTCTGTACGGTCTTTCTTAGTGCGAACAACGCCTACGTATTACCGCCGAGATGCTATTTTTAGGCTATAATTATACCAACGTGACTTGGAAAAAATGAATAACTATTGCTGAGGGGAATTTGTATGATAATTTGGATGAAGTAGGTGCGATCAGGAAGGCTTCTTTGCTTCGTGGGCTACCTGCCGAGTTGTGTAGACATAATAGCTGAGGAACTCGGTTCGCAGGTCAGCGACTTTACGGATCTGCTATGTGAATGATTTCGGAGACAGGTGAAAGCGTTGCCACCATTTGCACTACGTTGCACAGTTGTTGATTACTCATGGGGAGATACGCAAATGCGCGCCAATGAGTTATCGTTGGTTTCAAAAGGCAAAAATAGATATAATTTAGGGAAATCGAGTGACATTTTACAGTTTGTGCTTTGTGTACATTGGCGTCGTTAGGCTTGTTTTTGCGGTAAATTTTTTCGCCAACTGTAGCGCTTTCTGAGGTTGCGACGCATAACGATATAACGATGAATTTACAAAAAAGCGCACAAAAATTGCTAATTACCGCCCAACATTCCTGACTGACTAATTTTTCGATGATTTCAAAAAGTTGGTGATTGAAAAACTTGATGGGTACCCAGATTCAGCTAAGTTCTTTTTATTTGTCATTTTTTACTTTTATGATCAATATATTGGAAAATCTCGCCTCACTTGAGGCTGCCTTCCCGGGAAATTTAATTACGTAAGTCTATGAGAAAATTTACAAAGACAATTACACATCACCTAATTGAAATTCAACTTGTATACATATGTAAATTTATAAAACTAATAGAGTATTCATCCAGAAAGACAATTGAGAAGGCAGCCGTCGAAGTATGTCGGGAGAAGCTAGTTTAAACGCTGCGTATTATAATTTAAAAAATGTTACTAGAATGGAGAAGTTAATGTATGTCTAATGACTATGCCAGTCTGACTGCTGCGATATTTACAATTATTGTCGTGGCAAGTGGTAATATTCATATTGTGCGAATACTACCTTTCTACTATATCAGCATCTTACAATTACCAGAAACCCCAAATCCCAGTAGAATTTTGTCCATTGTAAGCTATACGTGCGACACACATAAAGCTGACCCCAAAGGACGATTCCGTAAAACATTACAGGACTCTCCGAAGTATACAGTTGCACTTTCAATTATTGTTATTATACTACGTTAAACTCAATGCAAGGAAAGAGTAATAAAAATTAAACGTCATGCCGAACCCTCATTCCATCACTTAGTTCAAGGGTCGCACGATGAACGGTTTTAAGTTATGCTCCCACCGGGTTGAGCCAGACGTCGTGCTGCACTCCTATCCGACAGTGCAGGATGAGCGCATCGACGACGAAAAAAAATAACAGAACGCCGAGAAGAAAGTTGAGGGTCAAGCTTGACGTAATGACTACCAGCGATTTCAGGTAATATTACATACAGAACGGGCCCTTTGAGAGAACTAACAGACAGCGACAGAACTCTATTTGTAAATTCGCATGTGACTACACCCCTTTATTTTGTTTATTAAAGTCATTGTTGTGCAATGTAAACGACGTCCTCGGCCGTCGACAGGCTCTGTAGAGTATTTGATAATTTCCCAATGATAACCCCTTGGCTTATTCATTGTGCGAATGACACTGTCCAGCTGCGAATGACACTGTATGGACTCCTAACTATGTGTAGGTATACCGGGAATCGAGTCATCGCACGCCCATTCATTTTACGCCGCTAAGTCTTTAGTCTGCACTTGGTCGCCTAGAAATTCGCAGGAGCCAAAATTTGTTCAGAGTGTCTGTGGAGAAATTATGAGCACCTGCCGAATGGGATTATTAATTTCCTTACTAAGTGTGTCCGCTAGTCCTTATGTACTCTATCATAGTAGAACGATCCTGGTAGTTTCGTGGTTTCAGCTGCAAGCAGAACACCCGTAAATTGTGGTAGATTGAAAAGTGACAAAATGGAGAAAAAAGATGAATGACCTTTTCAACATGCTTAGTATCCGATATTGTGGAATGTCAAGATATCGAGTTTCGTAACACCCTGTAAACTGAGACATTTTTGGCGGTTGGATAGCAAGGTCAATTTATACACCCACAACGGCACGACGAATTGCGTAACGTATCTATCCCGGAGAGAGATCTTCAAAGCGATGCACTTTCTCTAAAATACGTTTTATCCAGCTCAACAATGATCTGTCTTCAACTGTCTACTCTAAGAGGTGCAGCATAATACATATGTTGCTACAACTTGTTAGGAGGATTCACCTCACAAGTCGTCACACACAATCAGGTTAGAGGGTTATGAGACTGAAATGAGAACGGTGTCCAAAGCCTAAAAAAAATTTTTTGTATGCCACCACTTAGCTGGTACATATGGACTCATCGTTAATAAACTCTAGCTCGTTGCCAAAGCTCTTGGTAATCTAGGCCTTTTCATTGAGCACATTTGGTGTTCAGTTACCTTCAGGTTCCAGCAGTCCTTGTGAACAAAATGGAATCTTTGGCGCTTGGTCTCTTAGACGGAGAATCTTAGCAGAGATGTATCTGCAATGACGTTTTAGCATCGAATTGGTGACTACTAGCGTAAAAATAGACTAGGAAGTCTTATCACTTTTTGTCTCCTTGTTGAAAATTAACGATTAGCTCATTAGGCCAAACGCTATGTTGCCTAATGGGGAGCGGTTTATTTCATTTGGACACACTAAGGGGCTTCGCTTCATAACATTTTCCTCTCCCAGTAAATATGTTGTTACGATTGTTCCTATATGTAACCATATGAGCGATTGGTGTATACTGCCAAATATAATGTAAAAATTATTAATGACTTCACACTTGAAAAAAGTAAAAAAAGAAAATAATGAAACCGTCTACTTAGACAACTTTCAATTTGGCCGATGCCGAGCGTGACGGAACCCCAAAGCAGCACAAATCTAAATGAAGTTGCCAGTCAATATTTATATAATTGTCATTCCCTTACGAGTATAGTAATAAGCCAACGGCTGAAGTAAACAAACGTGCTTAGTACAATTTAGAAAGCAAATTTATTTTCCATTTTATTATTAATATTATTATTATTATCACAATTTTTTGTACTACGTATCCGTTTCCCATAACGAACGTAGCTGACTAAATAGCTGGTCATGTTATTTTACACGCGTATTGTATCCGAGACAAAAACGTCGTCACGTGTGAAGATAACGTATATCCAACATCTGCTTCAGCTGAATTGAGTAAACGTACCTTAATCCTAAGAGGCTTATTTTCTCATATGCGACACTTAGTTTACAACTATGAACAATCATTTGTAGCCGAATTATACGACCAGGAAACTAAACGAAACAAAGTAGCTTGCTTGAGCGTAAAAGTTGAAATATATTGTACTGCGCGCCGACGCAGACAGTGCTTGACACATTTTTCGACGGTCGAAATCCTGAACGTTCTCTCGATGTGGTAGATCTCGGCGGTGGCCTTCGATGATTAGGGTGTGCAGGTTCGCTAGAAAGCTGCAATGTCTGGCTGTCACTCCTACGCCGTCGGGGTACGGCACCTCACGAACGCAAAAACATGTTTTCATTCTTACGACTGTTATGCATGCACTTATTCCTCTTACTGCGGTTGTAAATGCGCTTTATGCAACGCTTTTTAATCTGATTTTTCTCCTGACCAGCACGAATGTCCCCTTAGGTTGGTTTAGTGTCTCATATTTTTTATTCGTTTCTGTGCTCGCCGGTGTCGCTATGAGTATGCCTCGAGCTTCTCGAATAATTCGTGGTTTAGCCGAACGACAAAACGGAGAAGATGGGTGACTAATGTTGTTGTACAGTGTTGATGGTTTTATATGTGTTATGCTGTGTTTGCCTATCCGTGAAATTCGCAATTCTGTCATAACACACAAGACCAAAATAGGAATACCCATCTTACAACAACAGCAGGATCAGGCTATATAGACGAGTAAGCGTTAGCTCTGGATCGCCTGGACTCATAAAAGTCAATTTAATTAGGCCTAATACTGGAATATTTGTTTATCGTCATCCTTGCCGATATATCTAAGCAAAATAACGACACGAATTTAACAAAAATGTCAGGAACTCTCGTTTTTATTGTCATATTTGGTTTATTCGTATATCCTCACATCACATTGTGTGCCCTTTCTACGATGCCTTTCCAATCTTCAACGAACTTTGTATTCTAGACTCATTCTTCCAAGAATGTTCTGTAGGAATGACCGTGTAAAATGTCTCGATCAGGCCTCGGCAGGTATATTGGATGAGGGTTTATCCAGTTCTAGCCTCAACGTGGATAAAAGTATCTGTTAGATAACAACAGGCTTGAAATAGAATGTAGGCCCGAGTAATCGTTCTGTGTCAACAGTTCAAGTTACTACAAAGCACGCCCTTTTTCTAGCATCAGCGACTGCAATAATCGACGCTTATTATTTTGTCCATCCTGTTTTTTGTGTCTACTTGACAGCCACTATACTAATGGTTCTAAAGCTTCTCACAAACAAAACTTACTACCTACCCAATAGTGCAGTTAACACAGTTGGTCATTTTGTTTATAGTCAACTTGTATTGATTTTTTCTAAAAAACGCCGCCGCCTCCATCGTAATGTGCATGGTGTGGTATATAGTGTGCCTGGTACTGTTTGCCATGGTCATGTCCATGGTCGCTATGGGGGTGCTGGATGTGCACTCGATAGTGCCAGTGCTCGCCGCGAGGATGTGCCGCGGGTGCATATCCGAATCCTTCACCACCACCTTCACCTCTGCCGCCGCTGTGGGCGAAACTTCTCACCGCCAGGATGCCCAAAAGAAGAAATATGCCCAGTAATCCCAACATCACCAGGTTTCTAATCCGCAACACTTGGGATACGCGACGTTGGACGGCCTGCGCGTGCTTTGCCCTCTTCTCTTTGCCAGTTTACGTGTGGAATCCGACGATGCGTAAAAGCAAACTGCTAGTGTTCTTGCCAGGGACAGTAAGATCCACTTGGTATAATGTTGTCTTCATAACACTGGCGGTACTTGAAAACCCACCAGCTTATATATATATATACATATATACATATATATGCTATAGGAAAGGAGAAATTGGTGCAAAAAAGAATAACTATTTGCTTTTAGAGGAGGGGATTACTTAAACGGCTGGTCAGTCATCGGCAGCTAGTAGCGGCCCTGGCTGACATTCGAAACTGACCGAAAAAGCGTCTCCCACTCATGCCTAAGCAAGGCCACAGAACTAGTCCACCGCCACGGAATCTTGACCCGCCACTTCTTGACACGGGCGTTCTGTTTCTTTGGTCTCGGCCGATCACTGTCCCACTCATCGAGCTAAGATGAGAGTAAGCAGGTGTCAATTTGGAAAAAGTATATACACACTGTTAAGTAAAACGACACTTAAACGGTAGTTAAAAATATGATGGCCATCATGAACCGCAGTGGTCAGAACAAAGCAAGCCATAGTCATTGTCGGCGACGACAACGACAACGCCATTTCGTCGTAGTCGACCACTGAGTTGGGGACGGCGACTTTACTGAACGGTCATTGCTGACCACCGGACAAACAATCTCACCAACAACGTCAGTGACAAACGGCACCCGCAACACTGCCGACTCAGCCGGAGTCAATAGCCGAGCGGTGCTGACCAGTGGCCCTAAACAGGTGTTACTCACCGTCTAGCCATCAACATAGAAACTACGCTATCTAGGCTGTGAAGCAACCGCCAAGCATGTTCGTAATCGTAACGTCCTTGTCCCGTCTGGCCGGATCATTGATACGTAGTTCGTTGAGAGCGGCCACTAGTAGGGTTCCTTGCACGCTCCACCTAGTGGCCAACAGCAATGAAAGACAATATTTGCCACTTGCCGTAGCTGTTAAACGTATCTGCATCACGACTGCGGTCGGTGTTAGTGCCAACGGCTAGTATTAAACCTGGTCTGGACAGCTACAAAGGTCCTTGGGTGGGCTACGTGAGGTGAAAAAATTATAGATGCGCGTAATTACAGTACTGCCCGATTGACTGTGGACGTCGTTAGAGCAAAGTTTGTTAGTCTAGTCGATGTTGTACTGTGCCACCATATTTGTTAATGCTCATATTGCGCCAGTGTTGTCTAAGATCAGGCAAATATTCCTATTTTGGCTTGACTCGAGCTCAACGGCTTGGTTTTGGAAAGGCCAGCAGGGGAAAAAGTATTTATTAGCTGTGGACACGTCCACAGCATTGACACAATATCGTGCCGTTTGAGGTTTGTGGGCCCTTATTTCTCATCCCAATAGGACAGTAAGATCCTGCTTGTGGACGGAACACATAGCTAGATCGATGTGTGACGTATTTCGTTTTCGGCAACTTTTTTCAGCACGTAGCTATTGTCGATTGCGCATAGGCAATAACTAGAAGTAGAATATAGAAAGTATAGAAAGAATATAGAAAAATATATTGTCCGATACCAGCGTGTATTCCTGAGTCGCTAACGTTACGCCTCACAAATTGTTTTTATTGTGGACTCACAGCGTCTACATAGCGATTTTAGAAACGTTTACGGTTTGCAGTTAAATTTGTTATTTTTATGCCATGTACTCCGGTTATTTCACTATGGGAGCTCCGTTGGCAATTGTTTTTGTTTAGAAAACAGCTAAACGCAAACCATAAAGAGAAGTTTTTTCTTTAGAATCATGCTCGGTTGTCTATATTGTACAAATCGCTCGGTAAACAATTTGTACAATGAAATCGTAATGCAACAATTTTACAGTTGTTGTTCTCTCTTAATTGTAGAGATGACGTGATAAAATATAGCTTGAACCTTTTCATCTTACTATTCCTAAACTGTATGCAGGTTTGCTATTTGCTTGCTTCGTGTACATTTATTGTCACCTACATTACCTGGTAATAGTAATGATAGTAATAATATTAATAAAACTTGTAAGAACTATGTCAAAGTCACAAGGCTTATAAATGAACGCTACGCAAATAAAGTAGAGGTTTAGCTTGGCCTCGTACCCAAGCTGCTCCATTCCAAATCACACATAAGCGTACGCAAAATGAACGAGCGATTGTGGATACGTTAAATAATACTCAGTTTGCTAAATTGTATATAAGACTTTATATATTGACGTACAATTTATGTCGTATTGTTGGCGGAACGGAAAAAGTAAAGTCAAGAATTAATAGAGAATATTTTTGGACCACGGCAAGTGCCTTAAGATATGCCACATTGACATGATCCAAGCTGGGCTAAACGAATTGTTGGGTCTAGCGCGTTTTTGTTAAATATACGCTCATCCAGATTACAGAACGTCTGTTAATGTAAAGTGCTCCGAGTAAGTAACCTTGCCTTAGAAAAGTCAAAGTAAATGCATCTGAGGTAAAGCTGTACTTACTTGGCGAGTGGATAATTTCAGTACTAATTGTTGTTTCAGATTTAATGAGTGTTGACCAAGGTGTTTCCGAGAAAGAGTCGCAAGACTCTGTTATCATTGAATTGGTTTCAGAAACAAAAATAGGCGAGACAACACTCTGGTAAACTCTGTTAAGAATAGTTGTGGCTTGTGCTGCTCGATGTTTATTTCATTTTAAATACGGGCTAAATATATATTTTTTACGGTCACATTTACGTGCAGATTTTACAATTAGCATAAGCACTGTCTTTTACTAATCAAAAAAAAGTGTTTTGTTAGTCAACAACTAGACTTGGCTTAACCGAGCAGAAGCGCACACAATTTTTTTCATCCATAATTACCCATCGACAACCTCTCATTGAAATACAAAGATACCAAGTAGGTTAACTTGGAGATGTTAAAGTAAATAGTAGTTAAATAAAGCAATGGTTTTCCAACAGATCTCAGCTGTATTTCGCACATGCGGGCGAACCTTCCACGCGTAGCAATATACGATAACCGGTAAGTGCAACAAACGTTATTTGAAATTACATGGTACATAAACTAGTTTTTTTCCCACGACCGAAGTGTAAACTACGTCTAAAACGTGCTTCCAACTTGATGCATTGCCGAGTCACCTAGAAGTCAGCCGTAGTAGAAGCCATCGAATCTTGCGGGCATTAGATCAGATGTACCAGATCGTAACGATCTGGTAAGTTAACCGAGCGTGTCACTACGGTGGCCTGGACACTGAAGTGGTTGGTTGAAAAGCTAGCGCTTGCGAGTTCGAGTTTCGCTTGCGACACATAAATTCTGTATGAGTTGTGTCATCAGCGTGCACCAAAACGCGAGGAGAGTGTTAAAGGGTATGAATTTTGTCTTGTCTGCCGAGTGAACGTCCACATCGTTCCATTCGAGGATTCAAAGCGGCTAAATAGAAATTTGTCCTTTTATAAAATGCGCTATAACGCTAACTTCGGGTTGTACAATACTGGGCAAGATGAACTTCTGAGCAACCTCTTTGCGGTGATTCGTGTTACTGTGCATTAAAATTGAACCTAGTTTATAGTAAAATGTTGGTATATGCTGTGTATTAGGGTGTACAGCCGCTGATACCTAAATATTGTCTTTAGTGCTATGTTCATAAGATTTTTCTGTTTCAAACATTCACAACTAACGCCTAGTTGCAGAGAACGACAAAGTACCTGGGCATAAGGAGCAAAGCGTGAAGATCAGCGGCTCATAAGGACAATCTAACAACAATTCCTGACTATCATAGCAATACCCAAAACATTTATATCTGCTATAAAACATATCTCAGGGCATTGACGTACCCATTCATTAATGGCAGTGTGTCTTCGTGGACCATTTATTCACTCAGGAGTTAGCATGATATTAAGATTCAATTCGTATAACGAAGCGGACTGACATTATCGAGCTGGACTAAACAGAGTGATGCAGCCCGATAGGAAACGCCACTAGGCCGTCTGTACATCGTTCCGGCAATGACGTTCTTTAAAGGTACATCCTTTAGATAGCGCACCTCTTTTCGAAAAAAATTAGTGTCCTTCTGAGGCTTTGATGTCGTTCCTGTATAATGAAATGTCCCTATCAAGCTCCCCTCGCCGGAACCACCGAGCAGGTGATTCTGCGTCACAGGACTCGTGCTTTAATTCGTCTAGGTGTTCAACTTCATTCCACGGACTCTTTGAAGTCGTTCCCTGATCTTAGCGCTGTTAGTGGTCTCATGGTGTTAGTGGTCTGTGGTGGCTCTCATGGTGCAAGTACTCCATGAACGCCAGCTGACATTCTTGCGGCAACGATTCCGGGAGTGCCGCGAGGCGCGCCAGCTGGAGCTGCTGACGTCCCAGTGTACGATTGTGTGCCACCAACGTTAAGCCAGCCGCCTACTACTGTCGCGGCAGGTTGGATTAAGAATCTGCCGTCAACGCACACCATCAACTTCATCAAGGCGAAGGCCTCGTGCAGACAAACGATGCGCCGACAATTTCGCAATTATTTTACTCTAAGTGTGGTGTATTTACTCGTCGTACCGTTGATTGTCGCGCTAGCGCTCACTTTTGGGCACATTTTGCCCAAACAAATGACTAATTTTAGCACTAACACGAGTGTCGACTCTCACGACGCGTCCACGCGAATGCGCACGCAGCCTACGCTAACGCGCACGCGGTTTAGGTTAAATTTCACGCAGTTGACACGAAAGCGCATGCCGACTATACGATGAAAGTTGTTAGGCTACACAACAAAGCATAACTTAACTTTGTATTTACATAGTTTTTCCGTACATGCGTATGTATATATTATCTTTATGCTTAAAGAAGTAATGAAGACTAAAAAAGCAGCCGTTTGTAGTAGTACAAATAGCTTGATTCTTTCATCAGCGTTGTGTCCGATTTTCATCGATGAGTTTAGCCATCGGTTGTTCTTATGGAAAATTAGTCATTCACAAGGTAGGGTGCAATAACTCAGCTCTTGGATGAAATCGAACTCGGTGGCTTTGGAGTGCATTCGTGTGCGTATTGTGACCGGAGGAGACACGTAGATGCACGGGTTCAATCCCGCCGTTGCACAACCACATTTATGGGGTCCGTCCGACGAAGTAATGCAAAATGTGCTACCGCGGACGTTAAATATTGGCTAATGGTCAGCTCTAAAAATATATAGGTCTTCGATGAAAGGTTTAATTGACCGAAAAACAATACGTCGTCGTAATAAAAATGTCGACGCAATTTTATTAATATAGAGTGCCTAGACTGCGCCCGAGCAGTGGTTTTGGTCATTTTTTCGTGCGAATTTTGTTGTCTACTTATTTCAATGACTTGTTAGTATCGTCTTTAATGGTCATGTTTGAAAATATGCTGTATGAATGCTTTATTAACTTCTTCCTGCTATAGTTATGTTCTAAAAGGTTATATAAGATTACACATAGGTAATTTCCCCATTCCGATTTAGATTCTATGAAGACTCACAAGCCCGTTAGAACAACATGAGAGGGAGTAAACTCTAGACCTCCAGCAGTTACCGACTGCAAGTGCCTTACTTAGTGAAGCAGCATCCAGTCCCTCACCTCGAGGATGGCGCAAGAGTTCATCATCACCTGGTGAAACATTAATTGCCGTTCCCTGATGTTTTTCCCTCGGGGACCCCTCGAATCCTCTTTCCCGGAAGGCTCCGGTAACTCTGAGTCATTTAGCCTTTTGTAATGCCGCCTTACCTTTCATCGTGTTCCGTCCTCCTAGGCTTGCGACAAAATCATCATATGGTTTAGCACATCTTTCACCAATTCTAGACGGGCCAACCTCTCTATACCAATCCCTCCTGCCTCGACTAGAGAGTAACGTAATAACGTAATGAACGTGTGTTCGACATCTGTCTCTCCAATTTCGTATAAGATCTATTTACCAGTGTCAGATTTTCCAATCTTCAACATATAGGATTGAAACTCTCCATGGCCCGTAAAAGCCTGGGTTACCTGGGCCATCCATTCGTTAAGCCGCACTTGAGCTTCATTGGCCCTTTCCTGTAATGCGCTCTGCTGTCAGACAGTCATCCGGACCGCGAGATCATCTGTATAAGCAAGAGCTTGGGTAACCTCGGACAATCTCTCGATCCCTGCGAAGGATCGAACCTTGCGAAACCCCTGCCGTTACCTCGCATGTCTGCCCAGTCATGAGCAACGAGCATTCCTTGAGATACGACGATACCACAGATCATCATCCTCTGGCAATCTGCCTTTGAGCCCTGATGGAGCCTTCTGCCGCCTCCTTCAGTCTCTTTTTCTGGGCCTCACTCTCCGCCATCTGCTGGTCCATTTATTTCTTTAGTAGGCTCACTTTCTTCTCCACGACCTCTTTCTGGGTTATCAAAACTTCGCCCTTTCCTCCTTTTAGCCCTCCACGGCTCGATACGCCTTCTCAAGGTCGCTTATGACGTCCCTGTTCTGTCCAGTAACTTCGACTGTGTGCTTTTTTAAAAACTTAAGCTCGTTTTTAAAGGGCACCAGAATATTCTGATTTTTCGCGCAATCTTGGTAAAAGTGCCCATATTTTTGGACACGTCGGCCAGGCCCACCTAGACCTTCGCCAATCTACCCATTAGTTCCCGAAATTTACCTTCCGGTATTGTTTGCTCCGTCTTCCTTTTTCGCTCCTCCTGCTGTTGCTACTAACCAGCTAAGCTGTTGACCTTCCGCTCTCTAAC